>JALJCO010010574.1:0-32443 GCA_023101725.1 Atherinomorus stipes | reverse complement strand
AATGAATGTTGGTGTGCCGAAAAACGAGTCAGAAACACAGATTAAGGTCTAAAAGTTACGTTGTGTGTCTTTAAAACAAGTTCCCTTTCTCTTTCTGAAATGTTTCTCTAAGTCATTTTCTTATTTGAGTGTGAGATTTTGAATAGAAATGAGAAATAAACAGAAAATTAGAATTCATGATATTCTAATATTTTTAAATAGGATATTTGTTTCTCTGTAAGCTTCATCCCATAATGAGCCATAATTCAGTTGATTTGTAATGAATCCAGAACGTGACATTTTTCATATTTTTTAAATTGCATTACAGAAAATAAAGAACTTATCACAATATTCTAATTTTCTGCGACCGTCCTGAATGTAATTGGTAAGTTTTGAGTGTTTGCGCCGTGCAGATAAGATGATGAAACACGGTACAGTTTAAAGGCGTCATGACTGGCAGGAAATATCACATCTGAGTGGATGTTGCTCATGTTGTCATGATGTTTAAATCTGTCAGTGGAAAACTGAAGCATTCAGTTTCGTTTCACTCAGGAACTGGTTTTAATAAAAATGTGCAAAAACAGCTAACTTTTATCTGACCAAACCAATGCCAACGATTTGTACGACAAAAATGAGAATTTACAGATAATTCTGAAATTGGTGACTTTCGCCAAACTGCAACGATTAAAACTTCCACTCGTGACTTCAGCAACAATCATAACTATCAGAATTCAGTCATATCAGCAAACCCCACTGTAAATCTGTCAAATTGCATAAAATGACTTGGAATAATTGACATCTTGGATTTGCGTTAGATGCGGTTTAATACTGTAACTATGAAAAATGAGGCAGGATTAACCTGCGAGTGAATGAAACTGCACCGCCTCTGATGTTCGAAGTGTCACGCTGCAGGTTTGATAACCGACGTGGAAACAGGAGGTCAGAGACGGAATAAACCCAAGAACCCTGAAACTTTTACTCCAATCTGCTGAACATGTTTCCAGACGCGTTGATTTTGAAATATTATGAAAACGACAGCAGTCACCTCCTGCATCATTGTAACTGGAACCTGATTCATTCAGTGAAATCAGTATTTCAGAGCTGTGAAACACGGAGTTCATTTATGTCCAAGATCTGCAACTTTATGGTAAACTCTGAATATCGAGTCCTGATACGGTTCATACAGTATAAATGAACATCTGGTAGAATCCCAGCGGTGCAGATTTGAATATAAATGTCACATTTTGGGGATTAAATTAAAGACTAATCTGCTTTTTTCTTCCTTTCCAGGCAGTTGAAGTTGATCTACAACCAGTAGGTGCCACTGGGTTTTCTATTTTCCTCCTCCTGGTTTTGCTTGGCCGCCGTGCCAAGACTGTGCATCCTGAGCCGCCGTGCTGCCCCCCCCCCCCATCCCCACATTTTCATTTCCCTCCCCCTCTGCGACATGGTTTCTGTGCCATGATGCCGCCGTCTGGTTTCCATTGAAGGTGCTGTAGTCGTACCCAGTTTAGTCCCCAGTGCTCGCAGGAGTGAACCCGTCTGGGCCCGTTAACAAGGTCCTTAATGAAATTAAATGAAAAATGCTTTGTTTAACCCCCCCCCCAAAAAAAAAAAAATCTACTGCATTGGAGGGGGGGCAATGCCTTTTGAGTCATAATTTATTCATCAGTACTTTAAAGAATGTGCCCATTTTTGTTAGAAGTACAAAAACTATAGGTCTGGCTGGGCCCCCCTACAGAGCCCTGAGCCCCTCCTGGGGGCCCACCCCCCAGTTTGAGAACCACTGCTGTAAAGAATCTAGAGCCTAGTTTTCCAGTAAAGTAAAGATTATGTAGCAATGAGGACTGAAGTTCTGGTTTTGGTGCAGTAACTCAGCGGACGGTACGCTTGTTTTATCTTATTTATTCTGTGACGTCACACATTCAAACTTTCCTACATCTTCTCTAAATATTCTCAGACTCAAACATACTTTTACTCTCTTACATTTACACATTCCCTCAAATGACTAATTGTTGCGCGCACAGACTTAGTTTTTGCTTGATCATGTGTGATCCAGTTTGGGTTAACTAGCTAATGGAAAATGCATCCATCCTTTTTTATATAAAAACCTATATATTATATCCCACTTATTTTTAAATTGCGGTATTTTGCATGGCTGCCGTACCACGTTAAACTTATCTGGACCATTTTAAACGTCTGTCCATAAGAAATGCCAGCTCAATCCGTCCCTCATAGCTGCCGGTTTCCATTCATTTAGGCATTTTGATCAACGAAAGGTAAGTCTTTTTATTCTGGCCGCCGTGCCACGACGTTGCTTCCATGTGCATCTGCTCGCTCATCCATTAATCGTTATTGCGTCCGTTAAACTACGATTATGCCGAACTGTTCGTACAGCACAAGGATCCATCTTTTTGATCCACTTCACTGCACACCTTTTATGCACATCTTTGCTGTCATTGCTTTGATTTGTGTCGCATGGCCGCCAGGCCATAATTTTCGCTCTTGATTTCCTGCATATGTTCTTCCAGTTAGCCTGTTGCATGAAGTTCAGTCCTCATTGTGGTAAAAGCACCTTCAATTTGTCTTTTAGAGCTTTGATGCTGCCAGGTCTTTCCCTCCCCACCCATTTGTTTAGCCTGGGCCAGTTCGTGGTACCTTCCCCTTTGCTCACTCGCCGTCTATGACCTGCCAGTTACTGTATGTTGCAGGGGGAGAAGACTCTGTTGGGTCAGAGCTGCCCCTGAAGGGTTTTATGGATGCTAAAGTATGAATGGATTTGCAAGAAGCGGAGGATTGCTGCGGGTTGTGTCTAACTTGTCTGTCATATCGCTGCCCTGTGGCTGACAGCAGCAGGAGTGTTGCTGTTGAGCTTAATAAGAACTTGACTATATTTGGACCTGAACGTCCTGCCTGCTTTGCATGGAGGATGATTTAGTGGTTGTATTGTTTATCAGCAGTATGTTGAGTTCTCTAGTTCACTATTCCCATCTAATATTTGATATTCTATAATGGATCATCTTTGACCAACTAACTTCATCCCAACAGTCATGCTTGTTACAAAAGAGATGTTTATTCCAGATGCTAAATGGGCATTAGATGTATTCAAATATTTCTTTCAACCACTTCTTAAAATTGAAAGTCAAACAGCTCGTCTGCAATGACTTAATCGTTAAATCCCCAAGCACCTTGTGTTGGGAATTAATGTGGGGGGTGGGAGTATTTAACCATGTGTAGTTCATAACTGCAGGAACTCTATTTCTTTTGTTAAAATTCAGTTTGTAAGTCTGCATTAGCTTAAAGCACGATGCAGCATCATGTGCCAGATTAATAAAGTGCAACAATCACAAGACGAATGGCTGAAACCAATGAATCAAACCTCAAATCTATCCTACACACATTTGCATCATTCTGTTGATCGGTTTGGACTAATTTTGGCATTTGGACAAATTTTCATTTAGATCTACGAAACGAGCCCCGTCCTTTCATTATGGTTCTTTAGTCTGGCCACTGTGCGATGGTTCTCAACCATTTTGAACATTTCATCCATGATCGCTTCCATCCTTTAACACGTCCGTCTGATCATCTTGGATAGGCAGTTTGGAAGAACTTTTCAAGCCGAACCATTTTAATTTACCAGCAGCATTTTACCAGTGACGTCCTGCACGAATGCTGTGCTGGAAGTCTGCCATATCTCCACTTTGAACCATCAGTTCAAGAAGATTTCTATCCTGTGCAGGTACCAGTTTGTATACATGATGAATTTGAATTTTCCTGACCTTTGATTATTAATGTGTATCAAAGCTGACTGAATGTGATGTGATCTGACATAAATGCTGTATAATTTGCTAAAAATATATTAGTCAAATCTCAGGATCTTCAGGCTGATAGCTGTTAGCAGGAAGGATCTTCCGTACCGCTCCGTCTTACAACGGACCTGAAGAAGCGTCCCACCGAACACACCGTGTGATTCTTCACTATGTTGTGTAGACTGTGTGAAGAATCCTTCATCACTTTCAGCAGCTTGTGCAGCATCTTTTCTGGACAGTCGGTTCTGGCGGTTCCAGTTCTCCCCAGCAAAGAACCGGCTTTCTCGATCAGTTTGCTTGCTTTCTTCAAGTCTCTGGTTCTGATGCTGCTGCCCCAGCAGATGCTGCGAAGCTGGTTGCACTTTCAGCAACAGACTTGTAGAAGATCTGCAACATGTTGGTGCAGACGTTGAATGATCTCAGCTTCCTTAAGTAGAGTCTGCCCTGATCTTTCTTGTAGATGTGTCAGTGTTGCATTTGCAGTCTAGCCCGTTGTCCAGCTGAACTCAGAGGTTCTTCTGTTCCTCCGTTACCTCCACCTTCTCTCCCAGGATGTAGTTAGGGCTGCGTTTATTCTTGCTCCTCCTGAAGTCAATCTTCAGTTTTACTGGTATCTAAGATGAGCTGATTGTTACCATTTCACAAACTGACTGACTAGTTCCCTGTACTCGGCTTCTTGTCCATCACTGATACACCCCACAACTGCAGAGTCATCAGAGTATTTCTGCAGATGACAGGATCAGAGTTGTACTGGAAGTCTGAGGTGTACAGTGTAAAGAGGAATGGTGAGAGTACAGTTCCTTGTGGTGCTCCAGTGCTGCTGATCACCATCTCAGACACACAACCTTTCAGTCTCACAAACTGTGGTCTGTTTGTGAGGTAGTCGTAAATCCAGGTGGTTGTGGAGGATCCACCTGGAAGTTATGGAGCTTCTCACATAGCAAAGCAGCTGAATAGTATTAAAGGCACTTGAAAAATCAAAGAACATGACCCTCAAAGTGCTGCCTGACTGGTCCAGATGAGAGTGGGCTCTCTGAAGCAGGAAGATGATGGCGTCTTCAACCCCCCCCATTACCATATGTGAACTGTAATGGGTCCTGAAAGGTGTTCACTTGCTTGTTGAGGTGAACCAGTAAGAGTCTCTCCAGGACTTTCATGATGTGAGATGTCAGAGCAACTGCTTCATACATGGCAAAGAAAAACGCATCCGATATCTGCAGTTTACAGAATCAAAGATGTTTGACTCTTGTCAGTTCCTTTATACATTTTCCAAGTGGCGACATCCTTCCACACACAACGGATCCAGTTGCCAGTTATGAATATTGTTGTATTCACTGTTTGCATACTGATCCTTCCAGAAGACACTCGCATTCACCTGAGAGTGAAGATGACAGACATGTTTGTGTGCAGCTGCAGATTCTTTCTTTGGAACAGGAGATTTGAGGCTGCAACAAAAGTAAAGGAAGTGGACGCTGGAAGTGAATTTTATGAGGGAATGTTGCATAAATGAAGTCAGTGATGATGCTCGACAAAGGGGAATGATTAATGCAACAGTTTAGATAACTAATCTGTTCCTCATGATATTCTACCTTTTTGTTTAAAGTTGCACCAAAAATTCTTTTGAATCAAAAACGGTCAACTTTTCAAGTATAGTGCATCGAAGAGATCTTACTACAAAGCTTTGTAAAAAGTTGGTGCTAATGTAAAAGGTGTATTGTATTCCTGTCGATGAATGGGCTTTTGGGATGCGAGTGTCTGACCTACGAAAGGAGACTGGCGGAATAATCCTGTTTTGAGATGCACAGAAAAGAATTTAAGCTAGACAATGATGCTCTCAAAGATGCACTCGGCAGTCTTTGCTAAAAGGTTTCAACAATCCAGAGGAACATTTCCATGCTTAACTGTGCCATTGAATTGGGTTTTGAGAACCACGTGAATCAAAGTACTTGTGGACCTTAAAAGCCTTACCACCATAAGGAGCTCGGAGACCCTTAAAAATCTTAAAGTTCAGTGCAAACAGAGCACAGTCTGCTTTACCATGATTGGAGAGTGGACTAATTATCCAATGTGGATGTTGCCATGAGCCAAAACCTCAGACTTGTGGCTGTTTACAATTTCAAGGATAAAGTGACCATGTACTGTGAAGATTGGCTGTTTTGCCTGCAGTTATATACAGACCTGTAAAAATAACCAAAATCCACGAGTGGCATCACTGATTCATCCAGTTTAACAGCTATTGATCAAACACTGCATACTTTGGAGCATCTAGTGCTGAAGATGCCTTTTGGAAAAAACATTCGTAGCTTGTTGAGCAGAATCCTGAAACATCTGAGCTGTTACCAAATTTAAGATTTTCAATGCCACAGGAAATTTACCTTAAATTAATGCAGGAACCTGATCTCACCAATTTCTCATCATTGACTTTGAACATCCAGTAATGAGACAATGAATCAACACAGTGGGACTTGGTTGGATATTAAACTTGTCAAAGTCCAAGAAGTCATTGAAACAGTTTTGAAGAACTACGGAGAATTGTGTGAAACTTCTTTTGTGGAAAAAGTTGATTATTTTGAGAGTAGAGGAGACTGCTCATCTGATGCCACAGCAGATCAATGAAATGGTGCACCCAGAAGTAGTTGCCACCGAAGAGGGAACTTTTTCCCCCCATTGCCCTGTGTGGCGAGACAGCTGCTTTTTCACCTGATGGCAAATTTATTTCACAAACTGTTCAACCTGTTAAAACCAAAAAAGGGGGAAGGGGGGTGACTGTTTACAGTCTGGTCTGAGTGAAGTCTCGTTCAGTATGCCAAGTAGATGTTAACCATCGTTTTTCAGATTGGGGAAACGGTGAAACAACTTCACAATGGAAAAACTGGAGCCCAGGAACTGGAGACTGGCAGTTGACTCAAGAATCTGATGTCATAGTTTTCCATACTTGAGCTGTGAGGAAACCTGCAGACTGAAGAAAATGGCTAAGCAAGCTCATCTGAAGTAAATTTTTTTGCACACCTTTTAAAATTGAGTCAACAGCCAAAACGGCATTTTGTCTCACAAATGGCATTGTTGGGTCACATGAAGAGGCACAGGAAGATGGCCTTTTGAAGCTCTCCCTGAGGTTAACAACATCAGCAGAGACATGGAAATTGATCATTGGAAGCTGTACTGCATTGTCGCTCCATATCAAGACGAGTCTGGATGCAGATGAAATTAGCTGTGCGAGCCGAGCAACAGAAGGCTGACCTGAACAAGACTGTGAGCGTGAATTGGGGTAAAAGGGCTGATTCAGGAGACACTCTGGACCAACTTCAGAGCTGTTAAAGATATTGACTGTGCTATAAGTGGAAATGGTGCCAACGTGTCACTGAGGCAAAATCCAGTGGGAATATGGAAGCATAAGAGTTCATGCTCGATCATCTGCAGCAACTGGTGGTGATGGCAAAAGGTGTGGAAGCAGTGAGACCCATTTGCTGAGCAGAGAGATTCTCATGGAGGGACTTGAGCTGGCCATTTCCACTGGTGTTCAGAAAGGCCATCTTCCAGCTTCGACTGCCCTAGATTGATGTTGTGGAAAAAGAATTACCAAGAGCCTGTTTTGAGTAATATGTCACTTTGCAAGCAGAGAGCCACACAGAGACTTGGGTACTGCATGTTTAAAGTTTACTCAACAACTGGCATCAAATAAGGTGGCCCTTCAAGATGGCCCTACAACGTATAATCAGCACCAGAATATGTAAGGGAAATATTGGCACGCCAAAGTCAAGTGACTCCTTACAGTTGGTTAAGTAGATAATTTCATCTACTGGCTACCATCAGATTGAAGCCAAAAACCTTAAACAGGATTTTCTTCAGTGAAAGGATTTGGGGACATTGCACAGGTGAGGATCAGAAGGATCAAAAGGTGAAGAAAATTCAGCTATTTGACAGCTTTGATAGGCCAAAAATAAACCAGACCTCCAGCTCACGACATACGTATTACACTGCAGAAACCATCTTCCATGTCCCACATAATCGCTATGGAAGGCAGTCTCCAATGCCGTTTGAAAGGGGAAAAATGGCAGTGGTTAAGTCATGGAAAATTGAGATTCATTCAGTCTGTTGAAGGCACTTCAAGATCTGAATAACTTTGGACACAAACCATTAAAAATTAGTTGAAGGTAAGCGGATGGCTATTGTGGGTGGCTGATGGATGGAATGCTGTAGCCTCACACAACTCATCTGATAGCCTGTTGAAGTTCCTTTTTTTTTTTTAAAGGATGAGAACACACAAGAACATCTTGCGCAACTGAGATGAGCCAAGCAGGAGAAATGAGGCCAGAACAAGTCGGAATGACCAAGATGGGATGTGTGTGATGTAAAAGGCAGAAGTTAATCTGCAAACAGCTTACGATACTAAAGCTGGCAGACGAGACTGCAGTAAGGAAACTGGGGACGTGCAAGGAGTGTCATGAAATTTATAAGCATACTGCAAACCCTTGCCTATCTTTCTACACGGACTGAAAATGAGCATGTCACATGCCATCTGTGCCCCAATGCAGAAAGAATAGAAATAATGCAGTACAAAGTGATCAGAAGGAAGCAAAGATTTCTCTGTAAACTCTGATGCAATGTTTGAGGAGTCTCAACATTGTTTTACCAGCTCAGACAATGTGGCGAAAGACCAACCCGGCCTCCTGATGGCAGTTCTTCAGACCGCTTTCCAGGGATCATGAGGCTGCTGCTCTAAATCACTGTAAATGCTGTAGAATACATTCATCTGTAAGCAGATTGAATCAGAGGTGATGTCACCCCCTTGTTTATCGTGGGGGGTGGGATGAAAGTTCACATCAAAACCAAAAGGTATAAGATTGGAGTAAGACTTCAATGGGCAATCTGTTTCCACCATTTGGTTTGGTATTGATTGGATGCCATTGCAGATGTCGTGTGACCTTTTCGACCAGTTACACTTTTTTTCCAGATGTGTGGAACTTTATAAGGTCATAAGCCTGCTAATAAGCCACTGAGTGGGTGGGCACCCCCAGGATTCTGGTTGGTGGAAACCTTGTGGGATGGACCATGAGGGATGAAAGTCAGAGGGACCTATGAAAACTTTGAATAAGCTAATGTCTTGTCCATGTGTCAAACTCACTTCACTTGGTTCATGAGAACCACTGCTAACAAGTACAAGGGGCTCACTACCTTAGACTTGAAATGGATTCCACCCCAAAAGCAAGGCGGTCTTGACCTCAAAGTCAGCATCTGGACCACTGAGACTGCCTGCCTGGAATATTGGAGCTGCCACTGAGGAATTTGCCAGCTTGAAGGCAAAGAGGTGACACTTTTCACGTTACACCTCAAAGTGCACAGAGGTTTACATGTGCTACAGGTGACCATCATAGCAAGGTACCACATCGGCATGTCAGGTACTCTTGGTGAATGGACCAAACCAGGCTGTATTCCTGAAGACACAATAGCAGCTCTTCAAACATCTCATTCTCAAAGTTAAAGCTTGAGGGTCTCTTCTGGCCTATGTAGGAAGTAGTGCAGTGACGAGCTGGAGGACCGGAGAGGGCCATGGTGGGACCATGGTCTTGTGACTGTGTGAAGATGACGCACTACTTTATACATGGCTACATGCTTGAGGAAGACAAGTTTCATGTTACGACATCAACTTTTCAAAAAGGGAAACATACGACTTGGGGCAGAACCTTCTTTAGGATCAAGTCAGAGCCCAGACACTAAATCCCTTGACAGTGGAGACTGCATGGTCAGGTAGCAGGGTTGTATGACCCTGGTGGCATATAAAATTCTGCAAAACAGAGAATGGATCCTAAGAGCATTTCAAGAGACAGACTGGGTCCAGTTGGAGAAACGATGCGCTTTAGATGACCTCAGAGGATGCAATTGAACTTTCAGGAAAAATCCAACTAAACCTGATGAAATTCACCAAAGCCCTGGCTTTGCTCATGGCTCTTGATGAGACAATAATGTCCTGATGGGGGTGACCATGCCTAAGTTCAAGGAGTCTTTATTGTCCCCGTAGGGCAATTTCTTGTGCAACTAGCAGTGCAAAACACAATTAAACAGTCACTCAGTCAACAACAAAGACCCCAGATGGGAAACAACAGCCTATGGGGCTGTTGTGCAGGTACAGCACAGGCCAGGGTCCTGTTGGCCAGCTGGATGATTCAAAAGCCAAGCGGACTCCTTTGGCTAACAAAGGTGATGCTGTGAAAGTAGAGGGGTGTACTGCAGTTTCCAACAGGTACATGGCTGTATACAGGATGGGAGATGGTACCACTTTGACAGCCAAACTGTTTTTTGCATGATACAGCAGGAAAGCTATGGCTAACACTACTTTACAAATCAAACTGGAGAAATAAAGAGGACATTGGTGCAAGACTGATTGTGGATTCCTTGCTAACAATATTGCTCCTATGAGAAACTTAAATGAATACTGGAAAAAACAGGCAAGATTCTTAAATTTGCAGAGTGACCCATTAATTCAGCCAAGGGAATGTCGAGTGTTGATGGAGAGAGTCAAATTGGAAAAGGAATTTGTTGCTGCGCTGTCAAGATTAGACACTGTCTTCAGAGCCTTTCACTGTGAAGACAGGGGGTTAAGCAGGGATGCGTCATCGCACCCACCCTGTTTTCCATATTTATTGCTGCCATACTTCACCTTCTTGGCAAAGACCTGCCTCAGGGAATTCCGATCCGCTATAGAACTGATGGGAGGCTCTTTGCCTTGCCAGGCTCAAAGCAAAAAGCAAGGTTAGACTCACCACCATCATGGAGCTCCAGTATGCAGATGACAATGTCATAGTGGCGCACTCCGCAGAAGACCTACAGGGCATCCTGACTGCCTTTGCAAGGGCATACAGAGCCCTGGGTCTAGCCTTAAACATCAAGAAGACCCAGGTGCTACATCAACCTTCACCCAGTCAGCCGTTCATCCCACCTGTCATAACAGTGAACAACACTCCTCTTGAAAATGTTGACCACTTTCCTTACCTTGGCAGTCTTCTCTCCAGTAAAGCCGACATAGACTCTGAAGTCAACCATCGCCTGAGCTGTGCCAGCGGAGCATATGCCAGACTCAGGATAAGGGTCTTTGAAAGCCGAGATCTCAGGGTCGATACCAAGCTCCTGGTCTACAAGGCAGTGGTCCTCCCCACACTGCTGTATGGGGCAGAGTCATGGACCATCTACAGCAGGCACCTGAGGACTTTGGAGCAGTACCATCAAAGAACCTTGAGGAAAATACTGGGAATCAAATGGGAGGACAGACGCACAAACATCAGCGTTCTGGAAGAGGCACATATACCCAGTATTACCACCAAAATAATGCAGCAGCAACTTCAATGGACTGGTCATCTCATCCGCTTGGCCGACACCCGTCTCCCAAAACAAATTCTTTACTCTGAACTGATGGGGGGTCAGCGAGCCCCAGGCGGGCAAAAGAAACGCTTCAAAGACAACATAAAAACAAACCTTAAAAAATTCGGCATCACATCTCCTGACTGGGAGCACATTGCCCTGAACAGGCACCAATGGAGGGAAGCGGTGCAGGAAGGTGCTGCACTTCACGAACAAGAACTCCGCCGTGTTGCAGAATCAAAGCGACAGCTCCGTAAGGATAGGCAGAAAAAGGCCCCAGCACTACCACAACCCACCATTAACTTCTCATGTCCACATTGCACAAAAATATGTGGGTCACGGATCGGTCTCTATGCCCACCTGAGGACCCACAAATAGGAAATGGAAGAGGACAGTCATACTCGTCTCGAGTGACCGCCGAAGAAGAGACACTGAGGAGCTGGCACAAGGACCGACTAATGTGCAGGCTGAGCAAAGACCACCTGCTGGAACGGCCGTCAAGAACCTTATTGATAAACAGTTTAGCAATCTAACCCGATTCATCATACCTGGATCTGGAGCCCAACAAAAAAGTTTGACAGGCAAAATTAAGCCAACTGAAAGAGGCGATTTCCAACTGAAACTCCGGTGAGTGAATATGAGGATGCCTTGTTTTTTTGTTTATTTTTTTGTGGCTTTACAAGGCTCCTCCTTCCGAAGTACTGCAACAGACATAAAAATCAGGGCTCCACTCTAGATTGTTGGTTTGTGGTGGCTGACTAGGTTCAAGGAAGACCATGTTGCTGTCCCTTTTTTCTTTTTTTTTGCCTTTTTAACTCTTGTATGTCCATGCTGTTGGTCTGGAAGGCTCATGTCAGAGGACATGAAGTGGCTGAAACCTTGTTCAAGATGACAGCATTGGTCATGAAGACGAAGAGAAGAGCTCAGTGGTTCAAGGCTATGTGATCTGCAGCAAGGCGAAAGTAAAAAGTTGCCTGAAAGTGATGCGATTTGCTGCCAGAGAACTGCTCCTGTTGCCTCACTTAAATTCACAACAGTGGACCTGTTTTGGACATTCATTTTCTGTACCGCTTACCCACTTCAAGGTCGCGGGTTACTGGAGCCTATCCCAGCTATTATCAGGAGAGGCAGGGTACACTCTGGAAGGCCGCCAGTCTGTCGCAGGACCAACACAGAGACAGACAACCATTCACACTCTCATTCATACCTAGGGGCACTTCAGAGTGACCAATAAACCTAACATGCATGGCCTTGGACTGTGGGAGGAAGCCGGAGTACCCAGAGAGAACCCACGCATACACGGGGAGAACATGCAAACTCCACACAGGAAGGCCACTGTTGGAATCGTTCTAACATGATCCCCAGCCAGGAATCGAACTAGCGACCTTCTTACTGTGAGGCTGTGGTGCTAACCACCACGCTACCATGCACCCTGTTTTGGACAATTCCAGAAAAAAGATTTAAAGGAAATTGTGACTCAGTGTGGAGCATTCTTTGCATGAGTCAGCCACATGGAGCTGGTAAATTCTCCATCTGAAGTAATTCTGATGGTCTACCAAAGGTTTAGTGATACAGAGACCTAGTCAGATCTGGATACCAACTTTGGTGAGGCATAGCCAGCCTCAGAGGAGCTCTACAGGTTCCTGGATGGTAAGAGCAGCCATGGAGATTGCCAAGATTGAGACAGTGGATGTGGAAGATTTGTCAAGTTGATTCTACACACAGGCTGTCCATGTTGTAAAGATGGTTTTCCAAAACCTTGAAAAGAGGTCAACGCAGAGTTCCAAAAAGCTTTGACAGTTAACCTCGATTATGAGCAACCAGCTGATACAAGATTAGTCATGAAGACTACATTCAGTGTATTGCACCTGATTTTCTCTACATGTCTTGATATCCCAGAGATGTGACTTTGCTAGTTACCCTTTTATAAGAGGCTTAAAGAAAAGCAGACAGAAGTGGCCAAGTGCTGGAAATGGAGTCAACTTGCTGGGCCTAACCTATTATGAGTAAATGGCACTGTAAAAATTGTTGCCATCAGGGACATTGTGTGACCAGAATGCATTGAGGGGGCAGTTCAATCTTGACATTGTCATCAGTGTTTAACCGGATCACAATGCCATTTTGAGGGACACTTATGTGATTCTTAAGCTATGTTCCTGTTATGAAAGCTCTTGACTGTGGGAATGAAGTGTCCAAACATTGAACAGAAGCAGATGATCCAGCCAACCACCCAGCATACATGTCTTATTGGTTCTGCTGCGGTTGAGAGGCATTTAGCAAGGCAGATTGACTGGTGTGGTCTCCCCAGCGTGTCCAAATGAAGAAGCAAGTGGGAAGTTTAGGAACAATGGCGGAGACTGCTTATCCATGCTAAGCATGCCACAGCTGGAAGCAATTGCTGATCAATTGAATGGCACACCAGGAGTAGTGAGATGCCACCAAGCAGTTTGCCATCACACAGTTTAGAAAAATTACATCTGCCAAGACTGGTTTCCTACTAATGGATTGCAAAGAAAGTAATTTCATTAACTGTTCTACCTGCTGAAGTCTGAAAAGAAAAGGAGGGAACGAATGAGAGAAGAAAAAGGAAATGACTGTTTATGGCTTGGTTAGGTAAAGTCTATTTCAGATCTTCGTGTAGATGTCACTCCTTTACGAGTTTGGGAAAATGCGTACAGTGGATCTATTTTAAACCTTCAACACTTGTATGTGGTTGAAGACTTAATTGCACAAATTATTTAAGAAACAGGTATTTAATAGTTCCTGGTCAAGTACTGGACCAACGATCCAATGGATATTTTATCTTATGATTTTCTTTTGCCCATTTAATGGCCCCTTGGATTATTACCATGCACCAAAATGTTATGCCCACGTGACTTCCAGCTGTGGGACTTGCTTGTGAGAAAAGCTGAAATACAGTTTGGCATTAAAGAACCTTTACTTCTTCTTTACTCTATCCTGTTCAATACAAAGATGTCCAAAGTGACTGGCAAACAACTTGCTGGGGTGAGTTGAAGACTTGGGCTGTTTTTGACAGAACAAATGCTGACCAAAGCAAAATTAGTCATCTTTTGTCCCCCTGAAGTGGGAAATTTGCAGTCTGATGCATCCTAATTGATATGGCTTGCTTATAAAGCATTCATCAAGAATTACCCCATATGAAGCTTTGACGATGGCCAGTCTTCAAAGTTTTGAAAATCATGTCTTGGATCCTGTCCTGAACAGCAGAGCTTCAAGTAGTGTAAAACAAATGGACCAGATTCTGTTTAAGCCCAGATATAACCGGCCAAAGGCATGTATGAACTTCAATTCTCTGCTGGCGTCGGAAATGAAGCACAGCACTGCATACCATCATGAAGAAAAATGGTATTCTTTAACTGTACATTTATGGACTACCTTATTCAAAGCCCATCGATGACCCTGGTCTTCTGGTTTCAGTAGTCAATGGGCCTGAGACCACCACACCACCATTCATGTAGTGTACTTGTAATGACACCTTTTGATCAGCAACCTCCTTCACATCGATGAAGTCAAGGTTCAGTTTAAGCAAGCAAAAAAGGGAACAATGCTGTGCACTTTCAAAAGTGAAAGTGACCATGTTTGTATCAGGTTAAAATATTTGTGCTGTGATGCTCAAAATTTGAACTTGATCTACTGGAATCGATGTCTGAAACCAGCCTTAATGAGAACATGGAGGGTTTTGGAGTTCAGTCTAGGTTTTCTCAAATATTGCTGAGAATATTTACGAGCTCTTGCAACCTGCTAGAGCTCGTAAATCAGAGCCAAGCACTGATAAGGATGCTGCAGTGTTGACTATAAGTAGTTGCTCGATGCCATCTGGACTTCAACTGGACTGGAATCAAATGTAACAGCTTTCAGACTTTATGGGAAGACATGCTGAGGACAGTCTGGGTGGAAGGAGGATTGTAATAGGCCTACCTCAGATGATCTGGATATGCAAAGGAATCCCCCCCCCAAAATCAACATTATGCACTGAGGATTTAATCAGTGCTGTTTTGGTAGCAACATCCAACTGCTGCCACTTCAACATGACATGTACAATCACTAGCACTCTACACTTGACTAATTTATCTCAAGATTACGAATCTTCCCCACTTTTTCAATGGTTTCAAACTAGCTCAATCAGGGAAAAACGCTGCAAATGATAGGGATGCATATAGTTCCTTTCACCATTTTCTCACCTGGTAAATTGTTCAGTCTTGAGCGTCTTATCACCACTTGCTGGTACTGAACAATGGATATCTCACCAAAAGGGTGGTAGAATGTTACTTGGAGGAAACTGAGATAAATGTGTCCGTTTTTAAAAGATGCACGAGTACGATTTCTGAGAGCCTCAGAGGTCGTAATGCAACGCCTGATGAATTTCTCAGAGAACCACATCCCACACAAGGATGGTGAGGTGCTTTTCTAAGTTATGGATTATCAATGACCAGAAAGTGCTAAAGAGGAGAGCTTTCAGGCATGGAGATGAAGTGTACATGGCACTCAACATGAAGCTGGAGTAACTTTCAAACATGGACACCTGAGATGTTTTGAACATGTGTGCAGATATTTGCCCTGTAATTTCTCTGCAGTTGCCATTAATGCAAGAACTTCAAAATAAGTGTTTCAAATGAGCTGTCATGAGATATTTGGAAAAAATGCACACGCTGTTTATCATGAACACTCAGAAAGAGCAGCATGCAAAAAGTCTGTGAAAACGGCTGTTTGTGTGAGTTATAAGTGTTTGTTCACCTAATGTATTTGAAACGGTATCAAAGGACTGATGTACATGTTGTCTTCGCAAACACCTATGGCTCAATACAAACTTGTACTTTAATCTGGATTTCTTCTGCCAATCAAGTATCAATCGTAGTGATGCTGAAGTTCCACGTGTTCTTCCCCACCAGTGGTTTCACAACCCATTGGGACAACATTGTTACTTTCTTTGAGACAATCCTCATCAAAGCAAGCCAGGTGGTCAAGTGGCTACCATCTTGTGAAAGACTCCCAGTGCCGAGAAGCCAGTTAGATGATGTAATGACTATCCTTCAGACGACCCTACGTGGAGTTATGAAAGGCTTTGACAATGGAAAAGATTTGTCATGTTTGTAGCAGGAGAGAAGAATCAAACAGCTGATGAAGCAACCGATCCAAAACCTCAGGAGTACATGCAGTAGCTGAGCGCTCAAACAGAAGGGGGAGGCTGGTACAAAACCAGCTGGCAGATGGTTTAGCAAAGATCAATGGCAGCTTATTGTCAGGAAAATACTTGTGGTTTCATTTAATGCTCTTCCAATGCATAATGTAGTCCTTTGATCCGTTGGCAGGCATCAGTAAGATGCTGGGTCTCCATTGCTTCTGATAGTAGCCCTCGACAGTAAGGATGCTTTGCAGTTTCCTCTGAAGTCCGTCAGTTTTGGGCACGAAGAGGCATGCCCAGCTTTACCGTGGATTTACTGGTAAGGTGTGGACCAAGCAGAAAGACGACTGCTCAGAGGTCATAAGCGGTGTTCGGAAAATCCAAGTAGTTCTGTGGTGGGGACAGGCCCTTTCTGGTGTGAAGCAACATGAGAGGAGGAGGTGGTGGGTCACGCACATGGAACTGGATGGTTATTCAATCAAGGCTGTGTCTCAGAGCCAGCAGAGGGCATGGACCAGGGAGGCAATTACAACCAGAGCCAAGGGCTGGAGAGACAAACGCTGCTGTCTCAGAGGCTGTACAGGTGGGGGCTCAAAGTCCTAGTAAAACTGGTGGAGTTCTTGGAGGTCTGCAGGGCCAGTGCAAGCCCCCCCCCCCCCCCCCCCCCAGCAGACCAACAAAAGAGAGGTAATCTGAGCAGGCACAGGAAGAACCCTTCTTACTCCTGGAAAGGCTTCGGCAGACGACTTGTCATCCATCAGATCATGGACACTCTTGGACCAGACTTTATTTTGTGGTTTGCACTTGTAAAGGTGAAAATCGTTGGGATCACAGTCAATCCAGAGGGAGGTATACCAGCAGTGAATAAGTAACCCAGTTTCATGAAGCTGACAGTGTAGGAGGCAGGCTGGGTTGCAACAATCCATCTATTAGATGATTTGATGCTGAGGCTTTGTGGGCTTCTGAGGGTTTGTCCTGAGATGCTCACCAGGGATCATGTTGCTCTGCAGCCTGTAGGATGAAGAAGTGCTACCCTTCACGAAGTACGCAGGATGGTCTGGGCAAAACTGGGATGTAATAACCAGAATATCCAATTAAATAAATGCCCTTAAAAGCCTCCTTCCACTGAAAAGCCGTTTAACTTGCTCCTTCTGAAATACGGAGGGTTTCTCCTTGTTTACTTACACATGCTGACTTGCTAGCGTTGCGTTCCCCCAGTCGGCTGTGCTTCCTCATCACAGAAACAATACGAAGAAAAGAGCGAATCGGGAACAGCCTCGCACTTCTACGTCACATTGCAAATAGCGTATCCCACGTGGGGTTTCTATCTGTCCATTGGAAGGCAGGTAACCCTCCACTACACACTAGAAGTAAAGACGGCACGACTGTAGCTTCGGAGGTGAGAAGCTAATTAGCTAACTGTTTGTTAGCATGGCGGAACAAACTTGTTTGTCGGCTCTATTTCCTGTCTGTAACAAAATAAGAGCGGAGGGCGGAGCTTCCTTCATACACTGATGGAGGCAGCCAATCAGACGTAAATTCATGAGAAGGACCCGGAAAAGCTGCCGTTGGACCACAAGCCTCTCTTCTAGTATACAAATACAGCTGGATACAAAGATACCAGAAGGTTTTTTTAAACAGAAACGATGCAGAATGCATTCAATAATAATGGAGAACACAGAAATATTAATGAAATGACCATGGAAGTACAACTTTAAGCAAAAACTTCGCAGCCTCTGTTTTTAACTTGGCATGGGCCTACCTTTTTGCATTCTCTGCTTTCTTTTACTGGGGAGTTGTGAGGAGACAGACCTTGGCATTCTCAAATCCATTAATACAAGTAAAAGGTAAAACGCACCCTTATTTGATTCATTAGACTTGATTTGTTTTATCATTGGAGATTTTGTCAGCCAGCATTACTGATGAAGCCTCTGCAAATGCATGCAGCAGGCTGCTTTGCTGCCCGCTATGAATGAGCATTCATTGCCAGCGACTGAGTTATCAGAAATCTTCTCGATGCAGTTCCTTTAAAGGAAGAGAAATGATCTGGTTCTGTAACTTCAAATTGGAAAATGCATGTTTAAACATTGATGGGATTTCTTAAAGGTCCCAAATTTTGAAATTCAGTATCTTAAAAACCACAACCAGCTGAACCAGATGACTACAGACCAGAACCAGGACCAGAACCAGATGACTACAGACCAGAACCAGAACCAGGACCAGAACCAGAACCAGAACCAGATGACTACAGACCAGTTGCTCTGACATCTCACATCATGAAAGTCCTGGAGAGACTCTTACTGGCTCACCTCAACAAGCAAGTGAACACCTTTCAGGACCCATTACAGTTCACATATGGTAATGGGGGGGGGTTGAAGACGCCATCATCTTCCTGCTTCAGAGAGCCCACTCTCATCTGGACCAGTCAGGCAGCACTTTGAGGGTCATGTTCTTTGATTTTTCAAGTGCATTTAATACTATTCAGCTGCTTTGCTATGTCAGAAGCTCCATAACTTCCAGGTGGATCCTCCACAACCACCTGGATTTACGACTACCTAACAAACAGACCACAGTTTGTGAGACTGAAAGGTTGTGTGCCTGAGATGGTGATCAGCAGCACTGGAGCACCACAAGGAACTGTACTCTCACCATTCCTCTTTACACTGTACACCTCAGACTTCCAGTACAACTCTGAGTCCTGTCATCTGCAGAAATACTCTGATGACTCTGCAGTTGTGGGGTGTATCAGTGATGGACAAGAAGCCGAGTACAGGGAACTGGTCAGTCAGTTTGTGAAATGGTAACAATCAGCTCATGTTAGATACCAGTAAAACTGAAGATTGACTTCAGGAGGAGCAAGAACAAACACAGCCCTAACTACATCCTGGGAGAGAAGGTGGAGGTAACGGAGGAACAGAAGAACCTCTGAGTTCAGCTGGACAACGGGCTAGACTGCAAATGCAACACTGACTACATCTACAAGAAAGATCAGAGCAGACTCTACTTCTTGAGGAAGCTGAGATCATTCAACGTCTGCACCAACATGTTGCAGATCTTCTACAAGTCTGTTGCTGAAAGTGCAAATCAGCTTCGCAGCATCTGCTGGGGCAGCAGCATCAGAACCAGAGACTTGGAGAAAGCAAGCAAACTGATCAAGAAAGCCGGTTCTTTGCTGGGGAGAACTGGAACCGCCAGAACCGACTGTCCAGAAAAGATGCTGCACAAGCTGCTGAAAGTGATGGAGGATTCTTCACACAGTCTACACAACATAGTGAAGAATCACACGGTGTGTTCAGTGTGACGCTTCTTCAGGTCCGTTGTAAGACGGAGCGGCACGGAAAGATCCTTCCTGCTAACAGCCATCTGCCTGAAGAACAAGACCTCTGTTGTACTTATGGGGGGAGGGGGGTAAAAATGTTGAATTTTCGTTCTGTGATAAATTATTTTTCATTTCATTAACTGAGTTAACACCAAATTTGTAAAGTTAATGTTTCTTTTTATGAGTCCAGTCTTTAGTCGCGGTCCAAAGAGAACTTATTTGGTAGAATAGTTGCCGGGTATGTGTCGTTTGGGAGACTTAATGTGATGTAGGTTCAACGCTGAGGCTGGAGGTGCCAGCATGTGCACCGCTTCTGCTCCACCAGTGGGATCAACATGGAATGCTGCCAACCAGAAGTTTCTTCCTCCGAGCCAGACTGCCGAGTGATATGGTATTAAAATACTTGCTTGCTTTTTAACTTGCATAACTGCATTTTTCTGATTTCTAATTTCTTGTTTTACTTGGCTGTCCATTCAGGAAAGCTGAGATGCTGCTGTTTTTGATGCCCGGGCGTCTCCTCAACCCCCCCCCCCCCCCCAGAGCCCTGCTATTTTCGATAAATGCAACTACGTGAGTCTTAAAATCAGACTGCAAACTGCATGATCCACTGCCATGCTTTTTTGACTACAGCACATTAGAAAAAATCACTGTTGGATTGTTTTGTTTTAGCACATCCTGGTTGAAGCCTGACGTTTTCAGCTTCCTGCCATTACCCAGCTGGAATGATGAGTGTTAAGATGGCAGCTAAACTTTGAGGTAAATGTTATGATCCTTGGTAGAGAGAGAGACATGGATAGAAATTTTATCAAGGTGGTCTGTTTTTTTAATCTGGTATGTAATACTCAAAACCTTTACAACCTAAAATTGTGTGACAGGTTCTAAGACATCTGAGGGATGAGCCTTCATCTGAACAGATGGGCTGAGGAGGATGATGCTGAGGGGAAATGTGGCTGATGCAGATTCACAGGTAAGTTCTCGCCCACCTACATCTATGTGGCACACAGCTGATCACCTCATTCAGCATTTTTTGGGGGTCTTGTGTAGTAATTCTGGATAAGGACGATGGAAGACCCTGAAATGATAAACTGGTGTCTACATGTGGCATGAAGCAGAGCCCGCCCTGGAAGGATTCAGCAGTAGGTGTTTGTTCAGTAATTTGGTTGCTAAACTGCAAACTTTTACCCAATAATGACTAAATTCTGTCTTCTCTTTCCAGGAAAGACCAGCGAGTCCTACGCATGTCTGGTGGTTCATGAAGACGGATGGAGTTGTAAGGTTGTAACTTTTTGTGGATTTAAAAAAAAAATGTTTAGAACGTGAATTCTTGATTTTTGTGATTTCAAGAAACTCTGGGTCGGCATGATCCACCGTCTGCCTGGCTGAGGATGTTGTGAGGGAAGAACTGAAGAAGAGTCGCTAAAGGACGTCCAGAACGATGTACTTGGGTGAGTATGTGTGCCGTTAAACACTGCAGTCAATATTGCATAGAGGAGAAAGAATTGCTGGAAGCAAATCTAAACCTGGTAAAAGATTCACCAAGTTTGCAAAGCGTCTATTGTGACTCGTGGAAATTTGCTCAGCTGCTGTTTACTTTCAAATATGTCCTTACAGATCACCGGTACACCTTAAAGTCTTTCTCAAGCCTGATTGATGTCAGCAGGTGACTCGTCCCGCGAGGCCCTTGTTCATGTTGGATTCCAACCAGCAGACCCAACAGAAGGAAGACGACACTAAAATGTATGTACGGGAAAATTCTGCTTGATGTGTAAAAATTTGTCATTGCTTATATTAATGTGAATAATGTATTAAAGGAACATTCCACCCACAGAATGATGTAACTTTATCTTCCACCCCCCACTCATGGTGAGAAAGACTCTGCAGCACTTTTTTTTAATATCTCAAATGCAGCCGGTGATCAGGAAGGCTTCTCGTTTCCCCCCAACTTTCATATAATGGAGTTCACCGGGGGTCCGAGCCAAAAGGTCCATAAAAGTCCACAAAAACGTGTCAATATTCCTCCATACTGCTCGTCCAATGTAATCCAAGTGTCCTGAGTGGGTAGCGTCCAGAATTTACTGGAAACCACATTTAGGAGATTTTTAGAGACTAAACAGTAGAACATCGTACTTTCATGAAGCACACCTTTACGAAACTACGGAAGCCTCGGCGTTCAGAGCCTACTCTGCCGTTAATACAAGCGTAGAAGAAGAAATTAGCTGTTTACATTGTGCTAAGAGCGACAGAGCTGCAGACAAACACGAGAGGGTCCAAGAGGGGTTGATGTTGATTTAAAACAAAGAAAGAAAGAAAAAGAGAACGCGTGATCTCGTCTGCCGTGGATTCCGTAGTTTCATGAACGTGCATCTGCGTGCTTGCAGGAGATGCGATGTAGTACTGATGTAGTACTGTTTAGGCTCTAAAAATCTACTAAATGACGTCATTTCCAGTAAATTGTGGACGCTACCCACTCAGGACACGTGGATTACATTGGACGAGCAGTATGGAGGAATATTGACAAGTTTTTGTGAACTTTAAGGACCTTTTTGGCTCGGACCCCGGTGAACTCCATTATAGGAAAGTTGGGGGAAACGAGAAGCCTTCCTGATCACCGGCTGCATTTGAGATATTAAAAAAGTGCTGCAGAGTCTTTCTCACCATGAGGGGGGGGGTGGAAGATAAAGTTACATCATTCTGTGGTGGAATGTTCCTTTAAGGATAAAGGCTCGATGTGAAACTTGCAGAATGTTAGTTTATTCCATAAAGATCCATGCCTCCTTTCTTTTTTTATTAAACTAAGAGCTCCAGACGATGGTGACGAATCCGTGTGCACAGAATGGGACCACCAAAGCCAGAACATCTGCATGTGCTCGGCTGACTGAATCGCGCCACACCTTCATCCGAGGAGCAGCTTCCACAGTCGGGTGTGTGTCGTAAAAACAAAAAAACAAAGCATTGGTTGGACTGTAAGTAATTTATTTTTTCTTTTGTTCTCATTAGAACCATCAGCAACGCAAACGCTGCTCCAACTGAAAGACCTGCCGAGAACTCTTCTGATTTCCCATCCTTCCCTCATATTGCTCCACTACATCTGCAGACGTTTTCACATGTGGACATTCATGTTTCATCGAAACGTGAACTGTAAGATAATGCCGGCTGCAGTTTACAAGATGACTTTAGAGGGAACTGTACGGACAAACGGAAGATCGTGGCACAGGTTTGCTGTGGACAGTGTTTCCTTTGGTCCTCTTGCTGCTGTCCAGGAGCTGGTATCACTAAAAACTACCAGCTTTATGTGGTGAGAATTTAAAAGTACTGAAAATGTTTTTAAACATGTTTGTTTTTTTGTTGTCCAGCATAATTTAGTGTTCTGTTTCCGACACTTTGACAAAACACAATTTTAAGACCTGCTGTCTCAGGGAAACCAAACAGATGAGCGAGCCCGTCAGAATCAGCCTGTTGTGCTTCGATTCCTTCTTCATAGGACATTTTAAATTTGACAATTTGAATTCCAAATTCAGTCAAAACATATTAGAACAGTCATGGCAGTGATCACCTGGCTACCGTATTGAATATTTTCATATCTGTGTTGGCTGTGATGTTCTCGCGTGGCTTTGGAGGAGGAACTGCTTTTTCATTTTTCTAATTTAAGTGCTTAGAAATGCACTCTTTCTCTGGTAAAATCCTGCCTTGCTGTGGTGACAGTTTAAGCTCAATTTGAAGCTTTTAAAATACTGACAGTTCAGATTTCCTGCACTTAAACCACCGTTTTTTCCAGCATGTGTAATTTTGACCATTTCATGGGAATTATTGCTTGTATACAGCCATAAGTCATTTTTTTAAACAGACTGTGCATTTTGTCTATTCAAGAAATGTTACTGAATTTTATGCTCAGTGTTCTCATTCAACTCTGTTATAGAAAGTTTCAGCTTAAACGAAATTTCCAATTAACTTGCATTTTACATTTAAACTTAAACATGTCCAATAAATGCAGTAAGTTTTCAGTTTTGGTTCCTCATTATGAACACATTTGCAGACTTGACTTGGATTTACTGAAGGCTGTTTTCTCCCCTCACCTTTCCAGCAGATGTCCAAGCTAAGATATTTTACTACATTCAGTTTTGAAGCATTTCATTTAGTTTCTACAACTACAGGTTTAGCAAATTTACTCCGTGTTGGCAGGTTGTATCGGCTGATGAGGGGATCTGTATTGGCCCTAAAAAATATATCTGTAGGTTGATCCTTACTTCATAATTATCTTGCGCACCAATGAGCTCATCAGAAGCCACAAGAAGTTCAGTATGTTGACATGACATAGTTGGGGAACCCCGACTGACCCATGAAGCCTTCAGTCAGCAAGCTGGTTTTGTTCCTGCCATCCCAGAAGAATCTTTCATGAAGATGGTCGGACTTTAAGTCCAACATAAATTCACAAACTTCTGTTGGAACATTAATCTTCAGAATATCTAAAATACCGGTATAAATGGCTAATTTACAAACATACCATCCTAACCAGTACTCGACTCTTTTTTTCGTCTCCATTGGTGTGACCTCTAAGAGGTTTAATGCTATTTTTGCACCATTTTCAAAGTGTGTTTGTTGTATTTTCAGTTATGTGAACATTTTTGAACATGCATGTTCAAGAAGCCGAGTACAGGGAACTGGTCAGTCAGTTTGTGAAATGGTAACAATCAGCTCATCTTAGATACCAGCAAGACTAAAGAGATGATTGTTGACTTCAGGAGGAGCAAGAATAAGCAGCATAGTCCTGTCTACATCCTGGAAGAGGAGGTGGAGGTGGTGGAGAACTACAAATACCTGGAGTTCAGCTGGACAACAGATGAGACTGGAAATGCAACAGTAGCTGCGTTTACATGGACCCAAATATACCGATTGCTTTCGGGTTTAAAAGCTCTTTCGGAATGAAAAGTGCTGAATTGAAAAAAATTTTCATTTGGTTTTAAGGATAGTCCTTTCCCAAACCGAATGGGGTGTCATGTAAAGAACCAGAGACTTGAAGAAACTAAACAAGCTGATCAAGAAAGCTGGTTCTGTGCTGGGGAGAACTCTGAAACCGCTGGAGATGATCGTTCAGAAAAGAATGCTGCACAAGCTGATGAAGATGATGGAGGATTCATCCCTCCTTTCCACAAGCTGATGAAGATGGAGGATTCTTCCTCCTCTCCACAAGCTGATGAAGATGGAGGATTCTTCCTCCTCTCCACAAGCTGATGAAGATGATGGAGGATTGTTCCTCCTCTCCACAAGCTGATGAAGATGGAGGATTCTTCCTCCTCTCCACAAGCTGATGAAGATGATGGAGGATTCTTCCTCCTCTCCACAACACGGTGAAGAATCAACAGAGTGTGTTCAGTGGGAGGCTGCGTCAGGTTCACTGTAGGACGGAGAGATACAGGAATTCATTCCTGCAGCAGCATCATCCTGAAGAACAAGACTTATTTTATATAAATGTTTTATTGTTAAAAACAAAACAAAGTGAGCTTTTTACAATGTTGAATTTCTCTTCTGGGGTAAAAAAAAAAAAAAAAAAAGTATTATTTCATTTTCATGTACTTCCTGTGTATACGTGGGTTCTCTTCGGTCTCTCCGGCTTCCTCCCACCATCCAAAGACACGTCAGGTTCATTGATCACTCTAAATTGTCCCTGGTATGAATGTGAGTGTGAATAGTTTGTCTCTCTGTGTGGCCCTGCGACAGACTGGCGACCTGTCCAGGTGTTCCTGCCTCTCACCTGATAACAGCTGGATAGACTCCAGCAACCCTGAACTAGATAAGCGGTACAGACAATGACTGATCAGAAAGACTAAGACTAAAACTCAGACAGCTGCCAAAAACAACTCATGTTCTGCTGCAGATTATTAAAGAATGGAAAAAGATAGAAACAATGTTTTTCTGATAAAAGAAGAGTCTAAGCTTTCCTTTGGTACATTCAGTGTTTGCATTGGCATAGTACACAATATTCTGACTCCAAAAATCAGTGAAAATGCTTAAAACTCCTGTAAATATGGAGCTCTGGTCGGAAAAGGTCTGTCAGTCTGAGTTAATTTGAAGGTATGAATAATTTTGAGCGCTGTAAGCTTGTAGTCTTGTTTATGGCTGATTTTACAGTAACTGTAATTCAGCCACATTGGAGGTTTTTCCAGCATGAACCGCCTTTTAAGGTCATGCCACAGCATCTCAATGGGATTCAGGTGGGGGCTTTGACTAGGCCACTCCAAAGTCTTCATGTTGTTGTTCTTAAGCCATTCAGAGGTGGACTTGCTGGTGTGTTCTGGATCATTGTTCTGCTGCAGAACCCAAGTGCGCTTCAGCTTGAGGTCACCAACAGACAGGTGTCAAGTAACTAATTAAAAATACTTTACCATACTAAAGTAGAGCTTTTGGGTATTTATACTTTATTGGAGTAATTGTTTTTTCAGCCTACTTTGTACTTTCTGCTCCTTATATTTTAAAAATGCCTCATTGCTGTTGGTTCATTTCCATCGTCACTGGAAAACGAATAAAGAAAGACGGAAGAAAAAAACTGCCATCCAGGCTGAGGATGGATGGGAATTATAAACGTACAACATTCCGACATCCTATAGGTTTGTTCGACTGCGGTCAAGCCAGCCGACGTTTCCGTTTTTCCGTCGTCAGATCAGCCGACGGTAAATTTAGCGTGTGCACATATTTAACGCTTTTGTGGTAAATAGTCCTGAAACAAACGAGCTGAAAGGCGTGTGGAGCCTCCGGTTTTTTCAGAACGGCGTAACCAAGGTGAAAATGCTCAGTTTCTGCCAATGCCTGGTTTATATTAGAGGACATCCGTCACTACTGACATGCTGAAAATCTCCCACTTTTACTGGACAGTTTTTGAGAAATTTCAGATTAAACGTCTTAAATCTGCTACAACACCTTTCACTGTGGCATTTATATTAATAAGGTATTTGCTGTCAATTCAAGTCTTTATCCAAACGGCCTTTTATGACGGGCGTGTGTGTGTGTGTATATACTGTGTATATATATATGTGTGTATATATAACTTACATCATGTAAATACCAGTTCCCCTCTTCATTGCTGTTTCCTGCTTTGAAAGTTATTTTGCAATCTCATTTATGTTTTTGCACAACGTCAGGGTGACAGTTTGTTCAGAACCAAACCTTAAAATCAGAAGACCTACGGCCTGACATATGTGACCGGCCCACGCTGAGGCTGTAATGGTCTAGTTCAATTTGAGGATGGTGGAATGACGAAGCAGGCAACTGTTTTGTTCGTAAGTTCCCTCAGGATCACAGTTTATTAGTAACAAATAAAAATTAAGAAAACCACTGGCAGAGCCACTGGTAGGGGAGGGTCCTGACTCCAGCAGCGGGGCCCAACAACTCCCCAGCAGCCACGGCACACGGGACAAACCAAATAATTAGAAGAAAAATAAAATAAAGCATGCAACCAGTTAACGTGCTGTTCAACAAAAGGAAAAAACTCACTCATCCAACTCAATACAAAACCAGCCCGTGCACCGCGACCACTGCAGAATCCCACCACGCAGCGAACCAGGATCAGCTCCCCCACGGACGGCCAGCCACTGGGAGGACAAGGGATCTTCCTGAGGGAACATGTACGGATGACAGGTTAAAAACAGTTTAAAATGCCCTGACCAAAGAGAAAAAAATAAATAAATAAAAAGAACTAAAGAAGCCAAATAAACAAGACAAAAACAAAACAGCAGTGTGACAAGGTTGGTCTCTACAAAAGAAAAACACATCTGTTAACAAACCAAACTAATGTATAAAAAATAACATTGTTGGCAGTGTACCCGTTGCAGTACCTCCGGACACTGACTCGGAGGACACGTAGCTCTCCCGGCTTATAACAGCAACTTTCAAAACAAAAGCAACTAATTACCACAGAGAAAAGAAACAGAAAATAATCTTTGAAAGAGAAAAGCCACCATACCTTGTCAACTGGATAACATTAAAATAACCCTCCCTGGAGGTTATTGCAAACGGCTGGCACCCTATGGATTAAAAGAAGTTTAAGATGCAGCATCGTACAGAGCCCATGAACAGATAAACAACTGACACCTACCGAGCGCATCCGCCACGTCACCCCTACAGCCAGCAGACCAAACAGCCTGCTTGGCCGCGCTTTTATAACGTGGCACATGCGCCGGCAAGGGCCAGGGAAAGGAGGGGGGCGACGCGGACCCGTCTACGGTGTCGCCCGAGCGACATTTGACAGCCGGTTACCTCACCCCCCCATCACTGAATTGGCGGCCCGACAATTCACTCAGCCAGGGTCTGAAAAATGCTGCAATTTGGCTACTTAAACCAGGCGCCTGGGAACCCACAGCCCCATATGCACTTCCCCATGCCGTAGCTGGCAAGTGGTGCCGGTTAGTGTGTTTACCGGCTGTATGCCGGGTGGACCGTCTCACTGTAGTTGGACCAGGGCTGGCCTCAGAGCGACATCCAGGCATCTTGGGACATGGCAGTGAAACACAAGAGGGGGTGCTTATGGGCATACCAGTCTCAGTGGGGTTTGTGAGTTCACTCACTGTTGGTTGGGTGGCATTCTGGCTGGGCTGGCCCAGCCCAGCAGGCAAACCACACCCTCTGGTGGGTGCGTTTCTCAATACAACCCACGAGCCCTCATCTGCCCCATGTGAACTAGCTGGCGCACGGGCAGATTCACTCGCAGGAATGCAATCTGTTGGAGTTGGGGTAGGTTTTATCATTGTGCGATGAACATAACGTACCTCCTTCAACCTGTATCTGGGGGCCACTCCATACACCTGCCCGCCAGCCTCAGGTGGGGCTACCACCTGGAACACCTCCGGCCCCCATATGTCCTGAATTTTATGGCGGCCCTTATGGGAATGGTCCCTCAAGTAGACCCACTGTCCCATGGGCAGAACTTCTTCGTCTGCCCGTTTATCTGCCCTCTCCTTCCGTATCGCTGCAGCCTGCTTCATTCGGTCTCCAGCATTCTCCACTGCCACTTGTAGTCTGCGCTGATGCTCCTGAATCCAGTCACACACTCTCCCACTTACAGGTTCCTTGATGCAGCCTAGCAAAAAATCAACAGGCAGCTGCGGCTCGCGACCAAACATCAAAAAAAATGGGGACTGGCCTGTGGTCTGGTGTGGTTGTGGTATTATGGCTGAACAGGATCTGCTGCAGGTACTCTGGCCAGCGGTGCTTCTGTTCGTTCGGGAGTGTGCGAAGCAGGTCATGGAGGGTTCTATTAAAGCCGCTCACACTGACAGTTACCTTGTGGATGGTACGGGGTGGTTCTAGACTTCTGGATCCCATACATCTCACACAGCTGCTGGATCACAGCACTCTCAAAGCTGCGGCCTTGGTCTGCATGTAGCCTGGCTGGCACCCCGTATTTGTAGAACCATTCCTTGGTGACTATGTCGGCAACTGTGGAGGCCCGTTGGTCTCTGGTGGGAAATGCCATAGTAAATTTGGAAAAAACATCAGTCAGCACCAACACTTGTTCCCTGCCATCCCTAGCTGGCTCGAGGAAAGAGAAATCTAGGGCCAGGATTTCATTAGGCCTTGATGCTAGAAGATGGCCCATAGGGACCCGAACTTGTGGCCTTGTTTCTTTCGAGAGAACACATCTCTCACATGCTTGGCACCAGTCTTTAATCGCCATAGTCATGCCTGGCCAGTAGCACCTCTGACGGATCAATTCTGTTGTGCGCTCAATACCTTGATGTCCATGAAAAGTGTGAAGCTGCCGAAACACCTCCTCTTTAAGACACTCAGGGAGGACCAGCTGATACACTGGTTCTCCTCCATCAGGCCGATCGTAGGTGCGGTAGAGGAGCCCGTCTCTTACTGTTAGCCGATCCCACTGGCGTAGCAGTGCTTGGGCTTCTGGTGGGAGCTGTTGTCGTTCAACTCGGCCCGGGGTCCGCTGCTCTTGGAGGTAGTGGAGGATGGCGCTAATGCTTGCATCTCTGCTCCCTGCAGTGCAACCATGTCCCCCGACAACCCTCTCTGGAAAGGCAGAAACAGCATTCTGAACTGAAACACTTTGGGTAGATACAGTCTCTCTCACCCCTTCTGGTATGGCAGTCCCTGGGCGATCTGGCATCACTGGGTCGATGCGAAGGGGATGTTGTCTGGACAAGGCATCTGCATTTTTGTTAGCACGACCCGGTCTGTATTTGACAATATAATCAAACACAGCCAATTCTGCTGCCCATCGCTGTTCTGTCGCGCCCAGTTTAGCTGTGTTGAGATGGCTGAGAGGGTTATTGTCTGTCCATACCACCGCTCTGTGCCCAAGCAGGTACTCACGGAATTTCTCTGCCATGGCCCATTTCATACCCAAAAACTCCAATTTCATAGAGCTGTAGTTCTTCTCCGCAGGGTGTAGGCTCCGACTGGCATATGCAATGGGCCTCACTTTCCCATCCTGTTCCTGTGAAAGGACAGCCCCCAGGCCCTCATGACTGGCGTCTACTTCTAGGATGAAAGGGAGGTTAAAATCAGCGTAGGCAAGCACTGGTGATCCTACCAACCTGTTTTTGAGTTCTTTAAAACTGTGTTCACACTGAGGGGTCCAAGCCTCTGCCAGCTGGGTGCTCTGTCGACCTCTCTTTTCTGCCAGATCAGCCACCAGCCGGTGGAGTGGCGCAGCTAGCTTAGCAAACCCCTCCACGAAGCGTCTGTAGTAGCTAGCGAATCCAAGAAATGACCGAAGCTCTGCTACCGTACCTGGAGTTGCCCAATTCGCCACCGCTGCAATTTTTCCAGGGTCTGTGGATACACCCGCAGCAGAGACAACATGGCCTAGGTATTGGACTTGCCTCTGGAAGAACTTGCACTTATCAAGCCTGGCCTTCAGCCCTTGCTCCTGGAAGCGGGTTAGCACCATATCCAGACGGCTGAGATGTTCGTCTACTGAGGAAGAAAAAATGATGACATCGTCCAGGTACAGTAACAAAGAATGGCAATGCTGGTCTCCGAACATCCGTTCCATCAGCCGCTGGAATGTGCTGGGGGGCATTGCACAACCCAAACGGCATCCGCTGAAACTCAAAGAGGCCGAAAGGGGTGCAGAAGGCGGTTTTCATTTTATCCTGTTCGGTGACCGGAACCTGGTGGTATCCACTAGCAAGGTCCATTGTGGAGAACCACTTCTGCACCAGACAAGGCATCCAAGGACTCCTCAATCCTTGGCAGAGGAAAAGCATCCTTGCGTGTCTTGCCGTTGAGCAGCCGATCAATCCACACACAACCTAAGGCTACCATCTTTCTTCCTCACCAGCACGACAGGGGAGGCATAGGGGCTGCAGCTTTCCCTAATTACCTGGCTATCTAGCAGTCGTCTTATGTGAGCCCTAACTTCATCATAGTCAGAGGGGGGATCCGCCTATACCTCTGTCTAACTGGCACATCATCCAGGAGGGGGATATCATGAGTCAAGAGGCTAGTACACCCAAGGTCCAGATCCGACGTCGCAAACACAGCCCCATGATCTGCCAATAATGACCTAACCTTTTCTTGATCTAATTGGGTAAGAGCGGACAAATCTACTGATTCAATCTGCCCTCTCAGCATGTTTACTCCGCCCTCTTGGGTGGACAATGACGCGCTAATCCTACCCAGCGTTTGGGCCTGCACCGACAGCCCGTCTGGTAAGCTAACAATGTCAGCCTGGCTTAGTAACCCTATAGGATGGCGACGGGGTAACACAGTGTCCATCTCCCCCCACGTTAACAACTGGGACATAAACTGTACCTTTCCTTACAGTAACCATTGCCGGTGAGACCAATAAACCTTCTGGCAGGGGCCTACCACCCCTGGTGGGTTCAATCAGTGCAGCCCCAGCAACCTTGCTAAAATGGGAGGAACATGTAGCAGTCACCCACTTGATTGTGCCCCCGGGGATGGTGACAGGGTACTTCCCCTTACCTTGGCTATTCCCGTTGTCACTTGTTTAAACTGCGACTGCACCTGATGGCATTGCTGTAGTGCCTGCTGCCATGAGAGGGGGGTCTGCTGTACCACAGGGACATCAAATAACCCAGGCCCATGCTGACTAAACAGTTGTTGATAACACTCTCTAATAACATTCATGCCTAATACCCCTGGGGTTCCTGAAAGAGTGTTCTGCCCTGGGGGGTCTCGGACCACCAGGACACCTCGGCGTGGTATTACCTTCCCAAAAACTGTGATATCTAGTTCTACATAACCTCTATAAGGTATGTCAAAATCAGTTAGCTGCTTTTAATTGTAGCCAGTGGCAAGGCTTTGGGGTGTTCTGGAAGTGCTGCAGGAAGAAACTTTCATTAACAGTAGGCAACAATAGATCCTGTATCTAGCAAAAACTGAGCAGTCACACCTCCCAAATGTATGGTTACCTTAGGGCACGGTGCCACCAAGTTAGGTGGTATGACTGGCGTAGAAGGACCTTGTCCAGTCGGGGCAGTATGCTCCCCTTCCAGGGTGTGGCTCCATGTTGGGGAGAGGGGTTTCCCACCTCCTGGGCAGCAGAAGTAGCACCCAGGGAACCAGCTACCTCAGGCAACTTCGACTGGGAATGAACACGCTCATTATCACATTCCCTAGCTTACTGACCTCCGTTTTTGACAACGCATGCATACAATGTTATTCAGAGGCTTAGTTTTAACAGGTGGTTTAAAGTGTTCTGTAGGGTTAGCAGGCTCTGAGTTAACTGGCACAACTGTTCCTGCTGCCTCAGTAGTAACTGTCTTAATTCAGTCAATTCAGAACCCTCACTACTACGGACCAAACCTCCACTTTCAGAATACTGCGTTACATGCACGGGGGAGGCTAGAGGTTCCCTCCTGCCAA
>JALJCO010010573.1:0-17603 GCA_023101725.1 Atherinomorus stipes | reverse complement strand
ATTGCTTCAGCTTTGAGTTTTCTCCTAGGTTATATGTGCTTGGAGATCCAGCTATAGTAGAGCACTGCCAAAATACACAGCTCATTCAAACAGCAATAATGATACAGTAGGTAGACAGGTTTTATCAACAGAATGGAAAAACCCCAGGACCCCACCCTATAAAGACTGGTTCTGTGAATTAGGAGGAGCTGCCTCATATGAGCAGCTCTTTTATAGGATGACTGATCGATGGGATGGCTATGAAGGAAAATGGAGAATATGCCATCGGTACATTAGCCAATAGCAGGAGAACAACTAAGCCAAATTCAGATCAGGGATGCCTGTTTCTAATAAAGTGTGGTCAAAGTACCGTACCGTCTTCTGCCACTTATCCGGGATCGGGTTGCGGGGGCAGCTGCCTAAGCAGGGAAGCCCAGACTTTCCTCATCCCGGCCACAGCCGCCAGCTCATCCGGGGGAATCCCGAGGCGCTCCCAGGCCAGCTGGGAGACGTCAGCATGTCCTGAGTCTCCCCCGGGGCCTCGTCCCGTTGGGACGTGCCTGGAACTCCTCACCAGGGAGGCGTCCAGGAGTCAAGTCAAGTCAACTTTATTTGTATAGCGCTTTAAACACAGCAGCTACTGATAACAAAGCGCTGAACAGAGGTCAAAACAGAAATTTAATCTCGCAGTGAGAACATCAAAACAAATATCAGACATAAAAACAATCAACACAATGAACAGTAAAACAGGATAAATATCAGAAAAAATAAGACTTAAAACAACAGACAAAATCAGAAAAATGGCTCATGAAGGGTCTGGAGGAGGCATCCTAACCAGATGCCTGAGCCACTTCATCTGGCTCCTCTCTATATGGAGGAGCAGCAGCTCTACTTTTAGTCCCTCCCGCATGATCGAGCTCCTCACCCTATCTCTAAGGGAGAGCCCGGCCACCCTGCGGAGGAAACTCATTTCAGCCGCTTGTACCCGCGATCTCGTTCTTTCAGTCATGACCCACAACTCATGGCCATTGGTGAGGGTAGGAACACAGATGCACCAGTAAATCGAGAGCTTCGCCTTCTGGCTCAGCTCCTTCTTCACCACGACGGACCGATGCAGAGTCTGCATCACTGCAGACACCGCACCGATCCGTCTGTCCATCTCCCGTTCCACTTTTCCCTCACTCGTGAACAAGACCCCGAGATACTTGAACTCCTCCACCTGGGGCAGGACCTCACTCCCGACCCAGAGAAGACACTCCACCCTTTTCCGGGCGAGGACCATGGTCTCGGATTTGGAGGTGATGATTGTCACCCTGGCTGCTTCACACTCGGCTGCAAATCGCTCCAGCGAGAGCTGGAGATCACGGCCCGACGACGCCAACAGAACCACATCATCTGCGAACAACAGAGACTCGATCCTGAGGCCACCAAACCGGATCCCCTCAACACCTCGGCTGCGCCTAGAAATCCTGTCCATAAGGGTTATGAACAGGATCAGCGACAAAGGGCAGCCTTGGGGGAGTCCAACTCTCACCGGGAATGGATCCGACCTACAGCCGGAAATGCGGACCAAGCTCTGGCACCGGTCGTACAGGGACCGGACAGCTCAAACAAGGGGGTCCGGCACTCTGTCCTCCCGGAGCACCCCCCACAGGAATCCCTGGGGGACACGATCGAACGCCTTCTCCAAGTCCACAAAGCACATGTAGACTGGTTGGGCGAACTCCCATGCCCCCTCCAGGATCCTGAAGAAGATGTAGAGCTGGTCCACTGTTCCACAACCAGGACGGAAACCACACTGCTCCTCCTCATCTGAGGTTCGACTATCCGACGGACCCTCCAGGACCCCTGAACAGACTTTACCAGGGAGGCTTAGAAGTGGGATCCCCCTGAAGTTGGAACACACCCTCCAATCACCCTTTTTGAAAAGGGGGACCACCACCCCAGTCTGCCAGTCCAGAGGTACTGCCCCCGATGTCCACGCGATGCTGCAGAGGTGCGTCAGCCAAGACAGCCCCACAGCATCCAGAGCCTTAAGAAACTCCGGGCGGATCTCATCCACCCCCGGGGCCCGGCCACCAAGGAGCTTTTTAACTACCTCGGCGACCTCAGCCCCAGTGACAGAAGAGTCCACCCGAGTCCCCAAACTCTGCTTCCTCCTCGGAAGACGTGTTGGTGGGATTGACGAGGTCTTCGAAGTATTCCCTCCACCGACCCACAACGTCCCGCGTCGAGGTCAGCAGCCCACCATCCCCACTGTACACAGTGTTGACGGTGCACTGCTTCCACCTCCTGAGCCGCTGGATGGTGGACCAGAAACGCCACGAAGCCGTCCGGCAGTCGTTCTTTATGGCCTCACCGAACTCCTCCCATGTCCGAGTCTTTGCCTCAGCGACTGCCAGAGCCGCGCTCCGCTTGGCCCGCCGATACCTGTCAGCTGCCTCAGGAGTCCCACAGGCCAGGAAGGCCCGGTAGGACTCCTTCTTCAGCTTGATGGCATCCCTCACCGCTGGTGTCCACCAGCGAGTTTAGGGGTTACCGCCATGACAGGCACCGACAACCTTACGGCCACAGCTCCGACTAGCAGCCTCACCAATAGAGGTGCAGAACACAGCCCATTCCGACTCAATGTCCCCCACCTCCCTCGGAACATGGGTGAAGCTCTCCCGGAGGTGGGAGTTAAAGCTCTCTCTGACAGGGGACTCAGCCAGACGTTCCCAGCAGACCCCCACGACACGTTTGGGTGTTTTTTTTTTCTCTCTCTATCTCTCTCTTATTGAGGAGGGAGGGGTGGAGGTGATATTATCATTTAATTTTTTTTTTTACTTTAATGGTCCCAATGAATTAAGAACATTTATGTTTACTGTTATTAAGTTTAGAACAATGAATGATATCACACAGACAACAGAGAAAGGGAAGGAAGGAAGGAAGGAAGGAAGGAAGGAAAGAAGAGAAGGAGACAAAAAAAGTACTGTATTGCTGTTTGGCATATTTAATTATACACACATTATGGCAAATGTGTATATGCATCATGTTTTTAAGTTAACATTGTTTATGTAGGTGCATGTACTGTACATACGTATAAAGGTGTAAACTATGCATGCCAGTATTTGAGTGTGTGCATGCAGGACAACCAGGAATACGTAGGTTTGAATGTGAACAGTGGATTATGGTGTAAGGTGTGGAAGTATATCTGTAGGTGACTGTATGTGTCTTTACAGGTACATTAGGTGTACATGGTAGATGTGTGTGTGCGTATATATGAATGTGTATATGTATTTTTTATTATTATAATTTTTTTCTATGTTTTTTTTTTTCAAATTGAACTTGAAAAAAAATAAAAAAAATTTGAACAGTGAAAATATATGTCTGTGGGATGACGGCATGAGTTTTCATTTTTATCCTCCAGCATGTCATGGCAGAATTCAGAGCTACCGCATGGAGGCAGTATGCTCCCACAAATGGATACATCAAACAGTGAAGAGGTGTTCTTTATTTGCCTGACTTTCTGCTGTCCTTTAACAGAATGATGTGTGTGAAGAGGAAGGAAAGAAAATGTGCATGTGTAACTGGTGTAAATTAAATTGTATTTTCATAGTTTTTTTTCCCACCACTTTTCTCTCTCATTGTGGTACATGTATAATAAAGGGGGTATGTGAGCTGAAATGCTTGTAAAACAATTTTCCAAGTGATATGTGATGTGAACGGCACGCATGGTTACCCAGAAACTCAGAAATATGAAAAAAAAGGAGATAAGAATCTAGCATTTGTGTTTGTTAATGCTGAGAACTTGAATGACAAATATGATGGATTTGTGAAGTTTTCAGGTGGCACGCTTGTGTTTTTGATCAGATAGCAGACTGTGATAAAACAGATGGAACCAAGACAGATGTAAAGATTAAAAGCTTATCACCTCATATAATTTGTATGAAAAAACATTCAACAAATTTGTGTCCTTGTTGCAGATATTTCGATAGATCCTCATTCATATTGAATAATACAAAAAAGTTTATGATTAAATGTTTTTTAGTCCTTATAAGTACTAAAAATGAATAAAAAGAAAGGAAAAAATAATTTAGTATCCAAAATTACATGTCTGAGGGACATAGCACGTGATTTTTTTATTTTTTTTTGTTCTCGGATCTTGTGCAGTAATTACTGGGACTTAAAGGTTTCCATAGATGCTTCCTCCACAACAGCTTTTCTCTCTACTAGATTAAAAAACATCTCTCAGTGGATCTGTTGAGTCTGAACACTGTAAAGATGTTTTTGCATCATTTTCTAGACCGATAGGCATCAACTGCTCTTTTTCTGTGGCCCTCAGAAATCTGTTAATGCCAAGATTAATTTTCTTGATTGCCATGAGGCTCAATCTTTAAATGATCCCAGTTGTTTAAATTAAACAGGATTTAACCTGATTTACATCAGATTGTTATCCTGTTGGCTGAAAACACCTGACTTTGATTTCACCTTGAAATGAACTAATCCAAGAAGCTCACACTCTTGCCACTCACAGATATATAAAACTAAATCATTCTAAATAAAATAGGTTTTCTCATTTATCTAATCTTCTGTATACCTTTTGGACTTTTATGTTTTAGATTAAAAAAAAAACTTTCCATGATAGTTGTCACAAATAAAAAAGAGATCTCAGTCTAGTTAAGCTTCATATCAGCCGACATGCATCACATATATCGCCCCCTCTTTTTAAAGTGGCATTGCTGTCTCTGCAGGTTAGCTGAAGGCATGTGTGAAAGGTCACATTTCAAGCCACTGAAATCATCCTCCATCCAACGCAAGCCTCGCTGCATGAACGCATCCATCAAGTGCCTGAAATGTAAAAAACTGCTGATAAAGAAATAAATAAAAATACAGGAAGTGATGGCTTCTGGGTGCATGTCATCACCAGCAGATAAGATACCAAGGCTTTGCAAATATTTGTACAACGTTATGCTGGGTGAATCTCTCTGAAAGACGGCAGCAAATTACATCGACCAGATCTGGAGGCTTTGAAAAGGTGTTTCCAACTTTCACAGGTAATTTGTTGAATGTCCTTGAGCTGATGTTCCTAACTATCCAAATCAAATACTGCTATGAATGAATGTTCTTTTCTTTATCTTCTTCAGGTCTCCAAAATGTGTGTATGATGTGAATAAAAATCAAACTCGGTACACTCATACATACTTTAAAAGCTACAACTGATCTATAACAATCCTTTAAGACACCTGCTGTGAACTCGTCACGAATATCAACATACTTAGATAGAAATGTCCAGAAACAAATCCACTTGCTGAGACTTTCCATAATATTCAACAAATCATCTGAAACTTATTTTTTTGTCTTTACTAATGGAATATTTAAATATTCAACTCCTTCCCATGTTGCAGATAATCCAACACTAACAGATAAAACCCCAGCCTTTGTTTTAATTAATGAAATCAAAACTATTTTGAACGCATGCTTTATAGTGACAGCAATGCGGGTGGGTGGGAATGCTGGGAGATGTGGTCAGTATTAATCACGCCATAACTGCTGCAGCTATCTGTTACCGCAGGCAGCAGACTTACAGTCTCAAAGTGCTCACTACCTGGAAAAGCAATCGAAGCTTCTAAAGCTTATGGGAATAATCCACACAGCTGCAAACCATTTTATTTATTTATTTTTAATCCCTAATTGGATTCCTGTTATAAATTTATCCATTAAGGACAGTTCTATAATATTGACCAATCTGTAATTGTAATAATTTCTATGTTCCCAGAATTTGCTGGATTAGATCGGCCCGCTTTATATAATCCCATTCCTGCAGGTACACCCCCCCCTCTGCCACTTTTAATTCCCCCCCACTAAAACATCGATATATTGAGGAACAGGAGACATGAAGGTGGAGCAGATAAAACATTTGAGTTGATCAGATCATGTGGTCTGGCCTATTACTGTAGTTACCTCCTCAGTAAGAGGTCACACACACACACACACACCCACACCCACACACACCCACACCCACACACACACACACACACCCACACACGCACACACACACACACACACACAAAATGATGAGTCTTGCTGGAAAAAGGTAACGTCCCTCAGCTTTGCATTTCAAGAAAACAAATGTTGCACCTTACATACTTTAAGATACAGGTTTATACACGGCTGTGGAAACTCTGAAGCCGTCAGGATGAGAGTATTGAAAGATGATGTTGAGCCAGTTTGGCAAACAGACATCCATAAAAAGGTCAACAGCATCTGATCTATAACACCATATTTCTAAAAGAACATTTTTATTTGACAGGAAGATTTAAAAAAAAAATCATTTTTATAGGATAGAGAATCTCTAAATATCTCCCCTTACCAGCTCAGATGGATATAGCCTTGACTGTTTGACTGTAGTCAGCTACACAGGTTGCAGCATCAAGTTTCCAGCTGTGTGTGTGTGTGTGTGTGTGTTTGTTTTACAGCTGGATTTGGAATATCCAGCTTCCTCTTAGAATAAAATAAGTTTAAAGACACACAACGTAACTTTTAGACCTTAAAAATCTGTGTTTCTGACTCGTTTTGATGTCACACCAACATTCATTAAACACATTTTCGAGCTGTCACTGCCCAGAGCCGTCCCGGGGCTCAGAAACAGCACTATGTAAGATTCCTATCCGGGACATGACTATGACGTTGCAGCCAACTATTGGTTGCAGCACTGCGTCACTCAATAGCAACCGGATGTAGACCAGGGATCAACATCGCGGGTGTTTTGAATGCGCATCATGTCGAATTCGGTAAAGAAACGCAAGGAAACATCACCGGAGGAAGAGAGGAAAAGAAACAGAGGAAGGGACAGAACAAGAGTCAAGATAAGACTGTCTTTTACTGGCTGGAGTGAGCTTACAGTACAGGTACGAACAAGATGGATGCTAGTTTAGCCGCCGATAGGGGGCGCGTCACTGAGAAAACTGCTGAAAGTTCCGTTGTGTGTCTTTAAGGAAATATCACAATTTTAAATCTTAAATTGAAATTCTCACATTTTTTCTGTTTTAACTATTTCTGATTGAGATAAATGTAAGTTTAACTCTTTTTCTTAAAGGGATATTGTGTAAGTTCTCCTGTTATCTATTAACAAAAATTGATTATTTCGTTCAAAAGTGTTTTTCCATTTGTCAGTAATCACTCCCATCAACAAACTGAGGTGCTCCTATAAGCTCTGAATTTGCCGTTCGTATCGTTATATACATCATACGGGTCGGCTCTGTGGTGGCTACCATGTTGTGTCGCCAAGTTTTTACGTTCAGTGGAAGCGTGACAGTAGGAAACCACAGAAACTCACCGGAGACACCGGAGCTGTCAGCTCAGTTCGAGGTCATGCCTTTGAAAAGTCACCGTGGTGCAGTGAGGAGGAACCGAGCGTTACACTGAGGCTGGGTTCACGTGCAGTCGGGCAGATGGCCGCCAGTAACAAACCAGATGTCATTTTAATCACAGAAGCCGAGAGAAAGACGGTAAAACATGGGTCAGGGAAAACAATACGACATCGCCATGACAAGGGATCAGAGATGAGGACTGAAGTCACTGTAACTGACAGACCACGTCTTCACATAGAGCTGGGGTGTCAAACATAAGGCCCGGGGGCCAAAACCTGCCCGCCAGAGGGTCCAGTCTGGCCCACGAGGTGAATTATTAAATGTCACATTTAAAACAATAAAACAAACTCTAATTACTTTCTAATTAGTCCACCAGAGCTTGGAATCTTTTTAAATGTCTAAATATGAAGTATTTGAATAATACTTTAGTTTATATTATGAGGTCAGGGTTACTTCACACATTTGCAAATCTTATTTCTCTTAAAGTCCCCAATCATAATGTGAAATACAGTATTTTTTTTAGTTCCAGATACCCGTGATTCAATATTACAGTAAGTGATTTTGTAGATCCATTGTGATCTGTAAGTTACAATGAACATGTGGTGTCGTATTTAAATGAGTTGATAATAATAAAAGTAAAAATATAAAAATTCATATCTTAAAAATATTCAATATTTGGAAAATTTTAAGGGAATTTTTTTTTCTTAATTCATATTTATGAGTTTATATTAAAATGTATATGGATATTTTGCCATATATACAATAAAATGTTGACTGAAATTAATACATAAAATGAATAAAGAAAAAATATAATCAAATGAGGCTAAATATTGTTGAAAACCACTTATAATTCTCAATAAATTTCATGTTATTTTTTTTCTAAAAGGAAAGTTCATTAAATATAAACATCTTGAAAAACAAAGGGAAACATTTGTAGTTTTTGTTATTTATAGGTTTTTGTCTAATAATTTTCCCAGTCCGGCCCACTTGAGATGAAATTGTTCATACCAGCGGTAACTACTGTGACATGGCTTTGTAATAAGTATGATATTACATGTATTTTATGATTAATACAATGTAAAATGTATATGATGTAATAGTAGCTATAATACTTTAATTCTTTTATCCTCCATCCAGGCAAGACACTGACAACCTTAAAATCAGCTCTGCTTTATGATGTGTTCATGAACTGTGTAACAGACCCCCCACGAACAGCATCAGTGTTTATATGGCACATGACATATAAATCATCATGTGACAGCTGAATGGTGTGAAGGCACGTTACATTTCTGAACTTCATCACAGAATAATCAAGAATAATCATCAATAAATGACTGAAACGTGGTGATTAAAAATTCCCACTGATGACAAAAAAGGTTCATTTTTGTGCTATAAAATCCTAATGAAACCGTTTCCTACAGTGGAGTCGTGTTAAATATCCTTAAAGTTCACATCTCAGTCTCAACATAGAAAAAAATACTGTGACATCATGTCATCTAAAATCTGTGGAGCTGTTTGTAAGCAGGGAAAATAATTTGTGCAAAGAACACAGCAAATAAATAAAAAGGTCGCACATCAGTTTCAGATTTTTTGAAAAGCAGATCTTTCCTCAGCTTTAAAGGTGCATTGCATAACAAAATCAAAGGTCAATGACTAAATGAAAACTAAACTTAACTGATGGCAGACCTAGAGGGCAGAGAGAATTCAGATTGAAAAGATGGAGGAATAACTGTAAAAGTAAACATCTCTGCCCTCAAACAGACTGAGGGAACTAACTTACCAGAATAAAAATACTGCTGAGGATTGATTTAGTGATGATGAGCAGGAACATGAGTGAGTTCTACAACCACATCATGAGTCAAACACACACCATAGAGCAGGTCAGTTCCCCCGAGCTCCCCTCCCCTGCTTTGTTTATCCCCTCCCCTCCCCTCCTCATATATATTTTTTTTTTTCTTGTATTTCTTTTCATTCTGCTGGGACTGGTTACTTACCAATCCTTTTATTTAAGTCTTGTGGGGGAGGGAAGGAATCAAATGTGCAGGATAGCAGCTCTGATGGATGGAATTGGGTACCCCCCCCATAAAGGAAGCAAACAACATTCCAGCTGTTAGGCTACAATCCGAGAGGTCTGGACCTAAGTTCTGCTTAAGGTCCTTAGTTTAAGAAATGCTCATTTTTTTTTTCATCATGTTTATTTCTTTGTTTAGTTTTTTAAGTCTGAGATAAGATAAGATAAGATAAGATAAGATAAGATAAGATAAGATAAGATAAGATAAGATAAGATAAGATAAGATAAGATAAGATAAGATAAGATAAGATAAGAATCCCAAACGGGGCAATTTGTGTGTTACTGTAGCTCAAGTACAGAAAGACAGACAAATAAGAAAAATAAAAGATACAAATATAAAATACAAATACAGAATAGGATAAAAACACTATATACCAGCTGGTGTCCTTTGTACAAGCATACCCAGATTGGAATATGGATGAATGGTTGTTTAGATAAGCAAATGAATAAATAATACCAATAGATACACAAATGCCTTCACATTTATGAGGTGCATCGTGTATGTGAAATTAAATGGTGATATTATTTGTTTTGCTATGTTCCATTTTCTTTGTAGAGTTTTTTTTTTCTGTTTTCCCTGTTATTCCTGCTTTCACCTCCTCTGCCATCGTACCCTGAGAGTGCACGCATTGTTTCCACTTGTGTCCTGTCAGCCTGTGCGTTTTCGTGTATGTGGTCCAGTTTTTCTTCTTTGTCTGTCCAGCCCATCATATTAGGGCTGGACGATATAGAAAAAAGATTATCGATAAAAAAAATCTATATCGATCGATATCGATATTTATCAAAAATAAAAGCCATTATCAAATTTTTTTTTTTTTTTAAAAACTTTTTTTTTAAAAAAAAAAAGCCATTATCAAATTAAAAGCTATTTCAGGTGCAGCCGTGGCCATTTAAGCTTTACTGAATGACCTACTTATAATAAAGTTCACACTAAAGCCGTTTTCAGACTTTAATTGCAGAACATGAGCAGTAAAGTCCATCCGCTCTTTAAATGGACTTGTCCTTTCAAACATGCCGCTTCCTTGCGGACTTATGGCGTCCAATTCAGCCTTTGCCTGGGTCTGCGTTTGTGATTGGATTGGCAGAAGGAGGACTGTAGTATCATGCTATCCGATAGGCTACAGCAAAACTGTGCTATATTGAACTTTATTACCCTTTTTTCTATTGAAAAACCTCATATCATATATATCAATATTAATTATCGTCAGCCCACATCATATCATCATTCACTCCCTGTTTACATACCTTCATTGCTCCTGGATTTACAGTTTGGGGTCTTTTTTGGGGGGGCTGCCTAAGATTTGCAACAACTTTCATTATTTACTAAGTTTATTCAGGTGTTTGGCTTTCTCTAACCTATCTCTTAAACTTGTCTTTGGCTGCAAACAAAACAAATCTATGAGTGTTTGTGGGGAAATTAAGTGCATCTAAATTAGTCTGGTGAATAGTAAAAGAAGAGGTAAAAATAAACCTTCACCGTGGAGCTTAGAAACATAAAAATAAACCTTGCTGTTCATCAGATTTAGATGTCAGCCTGAAATAGACCATTCAGAAAGTATAAATATATCCATTCACCTACTTTCTACCACTTACTGCAGCAACCCAGTGCAACATTAACAATCTAAGCAGAAATCCCCAGACGTCCCTCTCCAGTCCCTTCCTCCTGCTCCTACATTAGGATGTAGAGACCTCCCAAGCCAGCCAGCAGATGCAGGTTACGGGCAAGTAGTACAAAAAGGATGAACTCCTGTTGTCTTTTCTGAAACTGTTTTCCTTGACCTTGTTGGAAAATGCCATGAGGTTAAGCAGAAGTGGTAGAAGGAATTTGTAAGGACTTAGGAAAAGATAACCGTACAGCAAAAAGAATCTGACCACAATCACAATGAACTGTGATGTAGGTCTGCAGCTCTGAAATTACACTTTATACTTGATCTGTGGTTTGAAAGCCTCATCTAAGCTGTAACTAAAACATTACTTATAGTTTAAGGTTGGTTGGCAACACAAGAAAGGGACTGAAAAGGTACAAAAGTGAGAGATATTGTTGTCATAAATACTCAGACTCACACTCCTCTTGTCATATTTATCCACACACATCTCTGTTTGTGTCATTGGATGGATTGATGGTTGGTTTAAAAGTTTGTGCTTTAAGAAAAGTTTGGTCCAATGTTGCGTAAGCTAAAGGAGTTAATGAAGGAAAAAGTAAAGCACTTTAAGTTCATTAAAATAATTTTAATTGCTCTCATTATGATTGCTAAGGAAGCAGCTAAAATAACAAAATGTACCAGGTTCCAATTAATATGATCACTGTGCAAAAATATGTGCAAAGAGGAGGCCAGGTTCAGACGCTTGAAATAAGCGTGAAGAAGAGACACAGTCCTTACACATCACAACTTCAGCAATGTGATAATAAAACACTGCGATAATGAAACACTGGTGTGTTTCTGCCCAACTCCTCTGAAGTTTGCCTCGTTGAAAAGTTGCTCTGCTGCTGTAAAACAGCTGTGGTTTTCATCCTGCCATCTCCTGTATTAACACCTGGGGCAAAGTGTTACCTGAGTCAAGGACTTACAGGTGTTTGTGTAGTGGTGAGTGACTTCTCTGAAGAAGAAAAAAGGATGTCAAAGCCTCCAGCTCAACACACTGTTATTAGTTTTTGAGAGTGTTTGTCAAACTGTCAACACTCACATCTGAGGGTGCATCTGTCTCTCTACCGTAGAAAACTGCATGACCCACAAATTGGGGACGAACATTGAAACAGAAGCCTGAGCTTATAGCAGCGTATGAGTGATGGTTCAGAATCTGACCTAGCACTAACTGTGAGTGGTATCGGGAAGTAGACGTTTTAACCTATGCTCAAATTCAGAGTTTTTTCTGTTTTCTAATTAAATTTGGAAGCTAGTTTTCCAAAAGACAAGCCTAGCTTTTCCCAGCCCCAAACTCCTGGAACCTCATGTCAGCCTGCACTGCGAGAGCAAAGAGCTCTGTTGGGAAGATACGACACTATGGTGTCTTTAAGATATAATCAGCTGGACCTTTAAAGGACACTATGCCCCCCCCTCCCCTATTTTTCCCTCCACTTTAACCCTCTCCCCTTTTTCCCTTTACCTTATCCCCCCCTCATCACCTTCCCCGGTCACCCGCACCCCCCGCCCCACGTTAATCCTTTCTTCCTTATTTTATATTTTTATTTTTTTTTCTTATTTTCTTTTTTTTCTCTTTTCTTTCTTCTTCCTCCTTTCTCTCCTCCCCTTTTTCTACCCCCACCCATCCCTCTCCTCCCCCTCCTTTGCCTTTTTTCCTTTTATCCCCCACAGACCCTCCTCTTTCCATTTCATTATGCATTCTTTTATTCTCTCTCTCTTTTTCTTCCTTACATTCTCACACCCCCCCAAATTGCCTTATCCCTTTTTTCCCTATTAGGGAATAGGTTAATTTACACCCCCCTATTTAGAATCTAATTTTGAAAATGTGTATTGAATCGAAACGAATGAACAAATAAGAAGGATAAACATCTCTTGATGATTTGTTCCACAACACAGACAGTGCAGCCAGATGTACAAGATGAACTCCTGTCACTGAAATGAGGTAATTTTCAGATTGTGTGCCTTGCTTTAGAGCAGTGATTCCCAACCCTGGTCCTCGAGGCACACTATCCTGAAGACTTCCCATGTTGCCCTGGTGTAATGCAGCTGACTCACATTAATGCAGTGATCATCAATCCTGGTCCTCGAGGGCCGGTATCCTGCAGGTTTTCCAAGTCTCCCTGCTGCAGCAGACCAGAGTCAGACTCAGACAAGCTCTGCACAACTCTGCTAATCAGTCACTGATTTGAATCAGGTGTGTTGCAGCAGTGAGACATGGAATACCTGCAGGATACCTGCCCTTGAGGACCAGGATTGGTGATCACTGCATTAATGGGTCAGTAGCAGACTGGTGCAGAGCTTATCAGAGATACATTTAATTTGAATCAGCCGTGTCTTAGCAGGGCAAAAGGAAGGTCTTCAGGATAGTGTACCTTGAGGACCAGAGTTGGGAATCACTGCTTTAGAGTCCTGCTGTGATCGCACCAGATCGCAGAATATTGTTGTAACGTTCTGTATCATACAGTGTTTAAAGCCAGAGTTGGTAATCCTGTTCAGAAACACTTTTGTTTTACTGGGTGAAATGGTCCTTCCATCCTGACAGTAGTCAATACATCATGTATTCATAAAAAGGAAGGAAAAAAGTCAGACCTCTGTGAGAGCTGCATGTCTGTAAAAACTCTGACAAACCCCTACCATTCATGCCAAAAGGCAGGAATTGGTCATTTGCAACGTATAGAAAGAACGAATCGATGCCTTTATTTCTTGTCTCTGTCCCTTCCCCTATCACTGTCCCCCAAAGTGACCCCCCTGTGCGCCGCTCACTGCAAGCAAATATAGGTAACGGACTGCTAACTGCTGCTGCGCCACAAAACAAAACAACAGATAAGGATTAAGTCTGGGAGGCGTTGACGTTTGCAGTGTGGACCGCAGAAAGAGTTGGAGGTAAGTGAAACAGATTAAAGCTTTTAAAAACAAGGTTTGTCAGCTGTTTACAAGCATGCTAACGAGCTATCCGCTCGGCTGTTGTCGTTTACCTGCTTGTAAAACATTGGTGCACATGTCCCTGTGCTCTGAAGGCGTGGTTTCGGGTGGTGTGTTTTTTTTTAAAATGTTGCTTGCTCAAACCATTTTTCCAACATTGCCAACCCTAGCTTTAATTGCAAGACATTTTAGGATTTTTTTCCTTTTCTCTCTTCTCTCCCCCTCCTCCCCGCGAGTTTATTCCAGAATTAAAACAGCATAAAATCTAACCAAAATTCTCCATGTTTCCTTTGAGTTAAGTATTACAACCAGAAAGGAGCCTGTACCACAGGGTGAAGTAACAGGTGCTGCCAGAAACTGGACTTCTGCCCACTAGCTAGTTTTCAGCATGGTTTTAAGTGGTTTTTCATGTGTTTTTAACTTGTTTTTATCTCCAAGCTAGAGGGAATTTTAATGAACTGATTGGCAGCACCTGGGGAGAAGGGCACCTCCCTTGACTTAAAGCAGAACTCAGTAACTTCCAGCTCGGGGCTCCCCCTAGTGGCGTCCTTTCTCTGTTGTGTCTAACCCCCCCTTACACCCCCTCACAGCACACAGACGGCTTCTCTACCTGTCTTTCTTCTTATTTTGATCCCTGGATATATTTCTAAGCTTTTTCTAGCTTGTTGATGCTACTTTGCTGCGTTGGTAGCAGCACCACGTCTCCCTCTACTCAAAGCAAAGACCTGTCTCTTCTGAAACGGGACGTTTTACCCGCGATTTGCGGGTAAATATGCGTGGATTATATTTTTCACTGGTGTTGGCGAGTAGCAGGTAAGAATACGAACTTTTATTTACTTTTTGGTGGACGTGACAAGTGATTATTGAGCCTGAAGCAGTGATGTTTCACCCGGCGCCCAGGCAGCGCAAGCTACGTGAATCACTCTGGTCCATCAAAGAGTTGGTTATGAGAGCCAGGAGCCGTGTTTAGGTGGTGTGAAGCTAAAGAAATGTTTTCTTCGAATTAGCGCTGGAAGTCTGGTTCAAATCAGCGCTGGAAGCAGCTCGGTAGATAGGGGACCTGAGTACCGTACAGCGGTTTCTGTTGTCGCAAGTTCTGCTCGGGTCGGCGCAGGCAAAGTTGTATTTAGCTGCTGGCAGGCCAGAGGCCCCGGCGGGAGGGGGGGAAACATTGAATCGCTCCGTAAACACTTTGTTTAGCCCCACGGGGATTCCGAAAAGCATTTATTGAGGTAAAAAAGTTACTGAGTTTCCCCTTTAATTGGCGACAGCTTGTTTAATAACTTCCACCTTTTTTAAGTAATCCTCGCCTATTTTGCATACCCAAATGGAAAAGCAAATAACAGAGGAAGTGTAAGGCCAAATTACTTGTATGAGACATAATTTGAAAGCTAATACCTTTTAGTTTCTGAAAATATAAATGATAACAGTGATACTAAAACACAGCCTAAACTGCATCAGTGCAAACATGGCTCATAGTTGTTTTTTTTCTTCTCGAAAATAGTAGGTCTTTTTTGAATATCAGTAACAGGAACATGCTTGATAGCAGGCATGTGTCATTACATCATAATTATAATGGGATATAAACAATTGAAGATTGGACTTATAAATATGGAAAAGCATCTTCAAATCCCTACCTTGGAAGGGGTTTCAGAAGCCATATTGTGTTTTATCATGTTGCTATATCTTTATTAATTGTGCTTTGGTGCTTGTTGTGTCCATAAAATGAACTTGGTGGTTCAATTGTGGAGAATCTAAGCTTTCTAATGATGTATAACATGCCTATATCGGCAAAGGTTTAACCATTCGTATTCACATTGCGTTGTTGACTGACCTGAGGGCGCCCAGGTGGTTTTAATGAGGTTAAAGCCGGGGAGTGCTGGATCCCCGGGTTCGGGACTCAGGAGATGGTGGCGGGGTGGAGAGGTATGGCTGTCGGGACCAGAAAGGCGGTCGTAGATCCTTAAAGGGGGCCTACGGGCTGAAAAACCTGGAGCCATAGGAGTGGATGTGGGGTCCCAGAGGAGGCTTATAGGGGATTATCACGCTTCCGTGTTCCGAACTTCCGGTTTGAAACACTTAGAGGGCCCACTTCCGGCCCAGTTCAATGTCCCTGCTTTACTTCGTAGATAACGTGAATAAACGCCAACCCTACTGAAATTTTCACGGATTCCAGACTGAAGTGATACTAAGGAAGAAGTGGATCAAAGCGATCGATTCGCCGCGGTGAAGGGCCGAACTTTATAATAAAACACACGTTTGTTTGTCGCCGGTGGGGCACAACACCGGCACTTCACAGCATGCTAGCATTAGCCAGCTAGCGTTTACTGACGTGCTTAACTTTTTGCGTCTTAAAACACACATACATCTGGATGTCCCCGTTTCCACTGGAACAACTGGGGACTGCCAAGAAAGGAGACGCTTTCAGATGCTTGTGTGTTTTCAGCCGCACAAAGTTAGGCATGTCATCAAGCTGGCTAATGCTAACCTGCTAACAGTAGTCTGCCAGCTACTACTCTGTTAAACTTTGTTAATCGGATAAACGCCAATGCCAAGTTTTCATTCCAGACTGATGTGATGCTAAGGAAGAAGTGGATCAAAACGACCGATTTGCCGCGGTGAAGGACCGAACTTTATAATAAAACGACACACGTTTGTTTGTGGCCGGCAGACTGCGCAGTCGTGTTAGCAGGTTAGCATTAGCCAGCTCGATAACGTGCCTAACTTTGTGCGGCTGAAAACACAATCATCTGAAAGCGTCTCCTTTCTTGGCAGTCCCCAGTTGTTCCACTGGAAACGGGGAGGTACAGACCCGATTTTCAGATGTTTGTGTGTTTTAAGACGCACAATGTTAAGCACGTCAGTAAACGCTAGCTGGCTAATGCTAGCATGCTGTGAAGTGCCGGTGTTGTGCCCCACCGGCGACAAACAAACGTGTGTTTTATTATAAAGTTCGGCCCTTCACCGCGGCAAATCGATCGCTTTGATCCACTTCTTCCTTAGTATCACTTCAGTCTAGAATGAAAACTTAAGTATGTTTGGAGTTTATCCGATTTAAACAGTATAACAGAGCAGGAACGGCTGTCGTTAACATGGCCTGGAAGAGGAAGTGCCCAAAATCCGGGAACTTCCGGTAAGCGTGATAATCCCCTATTGCCTGAGGTGCGGGATAGAGACGCCAGCCATCAGAAACTATACCGTTAGCCCCTTTGTCCTTTTATTGTTTTTATTACTTTTATTTCAGACTTTTTATTTATTTTATTACTTCAATATTTATACATACTTCTATATTTAATACACTTCTATATTTTTAATCACTGTGATGGCTTTCTTTTTTCCCCCGTACTCCAATGGTTGCCAGTATCGCCAAGAACCACTCAGTGACACTTGCCCTCAAATAATGCGTTGCCATGACTTCACTTGGGTTTTATTGGACTTGACGTCTGAATGACATATGAATCAGTGATGGGGCTTTGTGCGAATGTTCTCCAGTAGTTTTCCTCATATGTAAAAGAAAAACTTTCAATGCTGTTATAACATTTTGTCAAATGTTTCTAACTTGTCTTCTGGAGTTGCCCAGGGCTCGGTTCTGGGGCCTGTATTGTTTTTGATGTACCTGGTACCTCATGGTTGGCT
>JALJCO010010572.1:192500-202021 GCA_023101725.1 Atherinomorus stipes | reverse complement strand
GGAGTGATGCATATGGACTTAGGTGGAATAAGACTGTCTGAACAGGAAAGTTTTGAGTCTGGATTTGAAAAGTGGGAAGGAGTCCAGAGTACGGCGATCAGGAGGGAGGGAATTCCAGAGATGGGGTGCAGAGCGACTAAATGCCCGGTTCCCCATTGAGACAAGACGGGCTGGGGGAACGGAAAGCTGGAAGGTGTGGGAGGATCGAAGGGAGCGGGTAGGGGTGTTAACGTGAAGGAGATCTGAGATGTAAGATGGAGCCAAGTTATGGAGGGCCTTGAATGTAGTGAGGAGGAGTTTGACGATAATTCTTTGTTTGACGGGGAGCCAGTGGAGTTGTTGCAGGATGGGAGTGATATGATGAGAAATGGGGGTCTGAGTGATCAGGCGTGCTGAAGAGTTTTGGAGGAGCTGCAGTTTCTGGAGGGACTTGTTTGGAAGCCCGAAAAGAAGTGAATTACAGTAGTCAATACGAGAAGTGATGAGACGGATGGCGGTGGTTTGGGGAGTGAGAGAAGGACGGAGACGAGAGATGTTACGCAGGTGGAAGTAGGCAGACCGGGTGATGTTGTTAATGTGAGACTGGAAGGAGAGTGTGCTGTCGAGGACGACACCCAGACTCTTAACCTGAGGGGAGGGGGGACAGTTGAGTCATCGATGGTAATCGAGAAGTTATTGGCTTTGGAAAGAGTATGAGGTGTGCCTACTAGGAGGACTTCGGTTTTAGAGCTGTTCAGTTTGAGGAAATTGGATGAGAACCAAGAATGGATTTCTTGGAGACAGAGGGTGAGGGAGGTTGGTGGGAGTGAGGCAGATGGTTGCGTAGAGAGGTAGAGCTGGGTGTCGTCCGCGTAGCAGTGGAATTTGATGTGATGCTTTCGGAGGATATAACCAAGAGGGAGGATGTAGATAATACACAGGAGGGGTCCCAGGACAGAACCTTGGGGCACGCAAGCAGAAACAGGGAAGGAGATGGATTTATGAGATTTGAGTTGTATGAACTGTGTCCTATCAGAGAGATATGAAGTGAACCAGGCTAGAGGGGTGTGGCTGATACCAATGGATGATAATCGACTGAGGAGAGTGGTGTTGGAAATGGTGTCGAAAGCGGCTGTAAGGTCCAGGAGAATGAGGATGGAAAGTAGTCCAGAGTCAGAAGCCATGAGGAGGTCGTCAGAGATCTTGATGAGTGCGGTTTCGGTACTGTGCAGGGGATTGAAACCAGAGTGAAACTGTTCATAAATATTGTTGGACATCAGGTGGTTGTGGAGTTGGGAGGCAACAAATTTTTCCAGAATTTTGGATATGAAGGGCAGATTGGATATGGGACATAAGTCATTGAAGTCGGTGGGGTCCAGGCCAGGTTTTTTCAGAATTGGGGTGACTGTGGCGGTTTTGAGTGCAGAGGGGACTAAACCAGAGCTTAAGGAGGAGTGGATAATTTTGGTTATGAGAGGAGCAAGTGGATAACAGCAGGATTTAACCAGGGGGGACGGGAGAGGATCGAGCTGACATGTGGAAGGTTTGGATTTATGAATGAAGTCAGAGATGGCTTGAACAGAGGGAAGGTCAAAACTGGAGAGGGAGGTTGCAAGAGATGGGTAGGGGGTAGCAAGGTCACCTCCAGAGACTGCAGCTCCAGATGAGGTCAAGTGTTTATGGATGTCTGTGATTTTGGAGACGAAAAAGGACATGAGTTTATTGCAGAAGTCATCGGATTGCATATGATGGGGAAGGGTGTCAGGAGATTTGGTGATGGAGGTAAGAACGGAAAAGAGGGTTTTGGAGCTGTGACGGTTGGAGTGGATTAAGTTGGAGTAGTATGCAGATTTGGCGGAGGAGAGGGGAGGTCTTGTACAGTGTAATGTGGTCCTTGTACATATTTCTGTGAATGGTGAGTCCAGTTTTATTGGCAAGGCGGAAGGTGGCTCCAGCTGACGACCACAAGATTTTGAGGTGACGTAGAGCAGGAGTGAACGAGGGAGCTGAGTGGGTGAAGGAGACTGATCTAGATTTCAGAGGAGCATGTGTGTCCAGGAGAGTATGGAGATTTTGATTGTAATGGGAAACCAGGTCATCAGGTAAACAGCAGGCAGATACAGTGGGGATATTATTGATCTCAGAAGTGAAGGTGTCGATGTTGATGTCCTTTACATTCCAGAAGGAGATGATGCGAGGGAGGATGATTTTAGACAGGGGGAGGTTAATGTTAAAATAAGCATGTGATCAGAAAAAGCAACAGTATGGGATTTACAGTCAGAGGGCGTGATGCCAGAACAACAGACTAAATCTAGAATATGATTTTTACAGTGAGTTGGGAAGTTGATGTATTGATGTAGACTGAAGCTTTCCAGGCAGGATGAGAAGTCTCTGGAGAGAGGAGCACTGATATTGTCCATGTGAATGTTGAAATCTCCCAAAAGGATCAGATTATGGGAGAGGGTTGAAAGATGTGTGAGGAGCTGAGAAAAGTCATTCAAAAAATCCTTATCATATTTGGGAGGATGGTAGACGGTGGTGACAACTGTGGGAGAGGGTCCGGGCAGCAGTGAGGCAGAGTACTCGAAAGAAGAAAAGACAGGAGCAGCAGGAATTGGCACAACCTTCCAGCTCTCGCGATGAAGCAATGCGAGACCTCCGCCGCGTCCAGAAGCACGAGGCATGCTCATGTAAACAAAGCCAGGTGGGGCAGACTCGTTAAGAGAGATAAATTCATTAGGCAGCTGCCAGGTCTCTGTTAAGCATAAAAAAATCAAGATTATGATCCGCAATGGAGAGAGCTTATTAAGAGAGCTCTGTACTTTCCAATCAAAATTGTATCCATTTTCATATCTCTTGATGAATACCAAAGATGTTTGTGTTCAATTAAGGCATATGTTAGGGGGAAAAATCCATCACTGTAAGCTTGTGGTAGTAAAGAAAAAGAAGCACTATATTCTCTATTTGTCAGGGACAGCCATGCTTATCCACTCAGGATAAATATCCACATTGGTAATCCACTGACTTGTCCCATGACATTTTTAGGAAAAAAATATTTATAACTGGATGGATTGTCACAAAATCTGGCACAGGTAGTGATACTCAGGATGAACTGTAATCAGCATGGTGATCCTGTGACTTTCCATTTAACACCTCCATCCATCACTCCACCCATCCATTAGCGAGTGAGCCTTGAAGGATGCCAGGAGGCTGGAGCCATTCCCAGCTGACATATGAGAAAGTCAATCACAGGCCTGAAACGCAGAGACTGGCCACCATTCCCCTCACATTCACACCCGCACACCAGCCTATAGCTGCCAAATTAATCCAACCTGCATTTCTTTAAAGGAAATTGCACCTTTATCTTTACTTTGTGCTGATTAGAAAATTGTTGCATGTGAAGTAAGATGGTGCAGATGGTAAGCAGGATGCCAGTTACCATAAACACTGGCATGTTAAGAGGTGGTGAAGCTCAGGCAAGCTCAGGACTTTATATTGTCTCATTCATGATAACAGTGGATTTTTTTTTACACTGGTAAATCTCAATGATGTGACATCATTTCCAGCAGGATGATGTCATTTAACTGTGCCTCAATTATTAGGCCAGGCAAGTTCATTTGTATTGCACATTTCACGTACAAGATAATTCAAAGTGCTTTATTAAAAACATTAAAGAAAATTACAGCAGATTGCAGGGAAAGACTAAAAATGAAATACACTACTCACAAAAAGTTAGGGATATTTGGCTTTTTGTATGATGTCAGAATGAATCTAAAATCCGCAACAACCTTTCAAGGTGAACCGAATTAAACTTTCTCAGAAACCTTTCAATCAATCAATCAATCAATGCGCATGTACATTGTTCAATGGTTAAATCAGGCTAATGTTCACATCGCAGATGTTGCATCCAATGCCTGTTAAATGTTTTATAAGTGGCTCCACACCTCTCTCTTCCCCTCTGCCTGGGAATGAATATATATAAACATTTAGTATATTTTAGTAATTAGATTTCAAAATTATAGATGACCATTTCAAAATGAAAACAAGTGGCTGCAAACAGCTTACAGTGATAACACACAGCCTAATGGGAGGTGTTTTGTAACTAGTACATTTTTTAAAAGACCCATTCACTAAAAATACAGTAAAGTCATGAATAAAGTAATCTTAACAAGTTCCATCTTCCACTTAACACAAGGGACCAAACTAGATTTAAGTAGCAATGTTGCAGCTTTTAAAACATCTAAACAGAATTACAAATAAATTTATTAGTTGGAGCCTTTTAATTAGTTTAATAAAAACATTTACTTCTGAATTCATTACCTCCAGTAAATCCTACATGGCATGAAGTGTAGTGGGATGCAATATCATGATCCTATATTAGATAACAGTGGAGATGGAAGTTAACAGTTAAGGAAGCAACTTACACAGCGTTTAATGCTTTATAACAGTCTAACATTAGCTAATAGTAGAGATTAATGTAGCAGCTGCATCTTTGTTTATTTCACAAAGAGGGAACTTGCACAGTTTAAATGCTAATATGGTCGCTAAAACTAGCGCATATAAAACTGGCCTGCTGTCCTTAATGCGCTCTAACAGCGTGTTTCCACGAGGACGTTTGTTGTCACGGAGCACTTAAGTGTGGAGTTGTATAGTTTTACAAAATTACAGCTTACCAAGAGCAAGCTAAACTCCAGTGGATTTTCTACTTTGTTCCTCTGCCTGTCTGCCTGCATGTGTGCACACATGGGGGAGGGGGTGCAGAGAAAGCACTGTTCTCTGTGAGGGGAGGGGAGGAGGCAAGGAGCAGCACCAGCAGCTCTCAGTAAGGGAGGGGGAGAGCAGAAAAATTAATCAACCAGACACCAAAATTGGCCCGATATATCAGCCGGCCGATCGGTCGGGCTCTAATTTTCATTTTTCTCCCCAAACAAACGACTAGTGACAAATCTAGTGTTTTTTCAGGTATTATATTTTTACTCTTCTCAAAGAGCAATATTGCTGCCGTAGGCCCCTCCCCCATTTTAAAGCAGACTCCCTTCTCCCCGGCTACTTCTTCCAGCTCGTCCAGGAGGTACCCTGAGGTGTTCCCAGGCCAGTGGAGAGACGTGGTCCCTCCAGGGTTTCCTCCCAATGGGGCGTGCCTGGAACACCTCACCATGGAGATGGTGATCTGTGACACCGTTACTGAGGGACCTTCAAACAATATTCTGATATATTTTTTTGGCAATATTTCCTGCCTTTACTATCCACTAATAAGGATGAAGAAAATTACTCCGATGTATTAAACACACAAATGTGTTTGGTAGTTACTGTGTTATTTGGTAGATTGTTTGTAGCAGATGTGTCACATGTAGACTCAAGTTCAGATGAAGGCTACTCAAAGAATTAGAAGCAAAGATTTAAGAAGTCTTAAAAAAAATGTGACAAGTGAGGCAGGAAAACTAAACTCAGACGCAGAATTCACATGTATGGCACACGGAGCACCACGGGTGCAAAGGCAGCATCCGGGGGCATCCCTGTTTAAGGAAGTTGGGGATGCCGCGCATGCATGCTGCCTTTGCTACTATCCGCGGTGCTTCACCTATGATTCACCTGTACTTCTGCGGCATATAGTTCCCCTATCGAATGCCGCATAGTCAGTCCTTTGATGTGAAATCAACTTCTCGTTTGTCCTCGATCAGAATGTGCGGGTCACGAAACGTAATAGGAAAAAATCTTGAGTTAATTAGTTCACTTTTGCCAAGTGGTGCTAATTGGATCCGCCAGATTACAGCAACTACGCTAAGCTAAGCTAAAAACAGTGCTGCCAGATCCAGACTGGGCCAGAATGACTGGGTCGGCTAGAAAACACTTCTGCCCACCTTTCCAACTCAAGGGATTGCGGGGGGAGGCTAAGTTTCACCCAGAGGTGGCATATGCCTCATAATAAGAAGTTAAAGCAAACTCCCTCCATCAACCAGCTGAATAACTTTTTTTTTTTTTTTTTGCATGTATACTACTGGTACTCATGAGTCCAGAGAAAGAAGTTTGCTCCCAAAACAGATAAAAGCCAGAAGAGATGAGAATGATGTGTGTTTACACGCCAACTGGATGGAGATCTGACGCCGGCTGAACGCACCCAGATCCGTGCGTCACATTCTGCATTCTGCAGAAGAGACTTATCTCAAATGAACAGATAAAATGAGCTTCTGTGTGTTTTAATTGATGGACAAACATCAAACAGGCAGTTCATTTTGGTCTGCAAGCACGCTGTGCTGAGCTCTTCCGACTTTCCGGGAGTTCATTTTTCTTTAGAATACCCACTAAAGAACTTTCTAGAGCAGTATTGACTTTGCATTTTGGGATTTGATGACCGCCTCAAGGCTGCAGTAGTTTTAAGTCATGCTGTGCAGGCAAGCTGTTGTTCTCCTGTTGCATCACAATGCAGAACTTGTTTCACTTGTACCTCAGAATTATGATGGAAAAACCTTTTGAAATCAGACCCTAGTGTCTTTTGCACAGTGATCCCTGGCGTATTGGTGCATTGTTACCCTCAGCATTTTTTATACACAGCTGCCTTATTCAAAAACCATTTTTTTAAGTCATTGTTCATGTTTGTTGAAAAGAATATCACACAACTCAAGTTGCATCAGGCTTGAAAGCAGAAGCACATGAAAGTTGCTTCAGATTTGAAAGAGATATACACTAACACGATGTTTGATCTTAAAGGCAACTGCAGCAGGCGCTATGCAACTAAAATATTTGTAACGGTGCAAACTGAGAATAAGGACACTTCAATCAGTCTCAATTCAGAAAAATCAAAAGGGAAGAAAAAGTGCATGCCAGACGAAGAATCAACAAAGATGTCTGTTTTGGAGAAAGACTGCAGGAAAGTTGCCATCATCCACATTTCTATAATTTTTTGAAGACTTAATTTCAGACCCAATGAATGCTTCAGCACCGTGACCCAAAAGGTAGCGTGTGCAGTATGTGCAGTGTTTCCCCTACATTGAATATATTTTGACATTGTTAGCTTCAAAGTACTAAGAATTAAATTATTTCACATTGACAACATCAAAATTTCTTAATCTGCTCTGCATGTGAACACAGCATGTGGGCGACAGGGAGAGAGGCGGGGCCTATTTGAACTGCATTAGTTAAAGCTATACTTACCTTTGTTACAATTTTACACTTTTCATTAGGGATGCACCGATGCATCGGCTGGACATCGGTATCGGCCGATGTTTGCCTTGTTAACTGCCATCGGCCAATAAAAATGACATTTGCCGATGGCAGTGGCCGATTATTATATACATATATACATACATATATATGTGTGTATATGTATAATGATTTACATGTGTCATCAACACTGTTCTTAAGAAAAACTTTTTTTTCCCTCTTTTTTGGGCGGGTGGGGGGAGATACTGGTAGAAGGCATCCACGCACTTTCCTCAGTAGAGAAACGAAGATGGTGGCTGTCGTGTGGCAATATTTTACCGTTTCAGAAAAAGATCAGCATTATGCAGTTTGCAGTACATGCTCCACAAATATTTTTTATTGGGCCATGAAAATAATCTTCTCATTGTTTAGGTTTTTGTTTATTAGGCTAAAACCACTCAATTTTGTTGGGCAATATACTGAAGCATTCTTTTTAGTGATTATCAGTCCCAGGTTTTTGAAAAGTTTTCAGAAAAGAGCTTGTTATAACTAATGTCAACTACAAAGTGACATTAAAGGTTGTATCTGTTTCATAAATTGGCCTGATTGAATTTGTGTTCATTCAAGGATAAACTGATGAAGAGCTGAAAGACTTGTAAATTTCTGTGGCACAAAGGAAGTAATAAATAAAAATAGAAAACATCGGCCATCGGCCAAGTTGTTGTGTTAAACATCGGTATCGGTATCGGCCCAGACTTTCACAATCGGTGCATCCCTGCTTTTCATCGATTGTGGGAAGAAATAACGATGGTGTCATTGTAGTGGGCGGTAGGGCTGGGCGATCAATCGAAAATTTACCTACACCAAAAATTACAGCGATTACCGATGCCATTTTTCCCATGTTGTTATGTTCGGTTCTTCGGCCCCTTTCAATTGCAATTAATGGGAAACTCAGCACTGTGTTTTTCATGGACACAAAGTAAAAAAGCTCATATGTAAATAAGAATCTACCTCATTTAAATCCATCAATTTAATAATTAATAATTCAATGATAATTCATTTAATAATTCATTCATTCATATACATTTGTATGTTTGTATTTTAGTTTCACAATACTTGTCATAAATGTCCAAAATATCTGCTGCCTCCTGGGTGTTTCTTGAGGGGCTTCTGCCAAACAAGAAGTCTCATGAAGTTCCAGTTAAGGCAGAATGTCTGTGTTTTAATAAAATGAAAATAAAAGTAGTTTTTGTCTGTTTTGTCTGTTTTTCTAGGTCGGCTGAGCTCATGTTTCTGAGCTACATGTACCGTCTGTAGTCATGTGACTCCCCCCATCCAGTCTGTAACGAGTTATCGTCCATTTATCGTTACTGAGGTGAACTGCTCAATATATCGTGATTTTGATTTTTGGCCATATCGCACAGCCCTAATAGGCGGCTCACCAGCCTGTAAAGAACAATATAAGAGTTGCATTAAAACACGGAAATGCATCAGGTATGTTTAACAGATAACCACCACTTTTGTAAGCATGGAGGAAGCTGAGAGCAACCGAACAGAACACTGGAATTAAATTGTGTCATTTGCAATGTTAGGGATGCGTATATTTAAGTTGGAACAAGACGAGTTAACTGTTTATTAACTGCAATAGAAATGGCCTGTCTATGCCTGCTCTGTTATTTTTGTGCATAGTGGGGTCATTTCTTGGAAAATCCTCAAATGTATTATATTTTTATACTCTGTACAACTTAAGCTACAAGGTTATGAACATCAGTGACAGCAATAACTTACAATGCTCTTGAAAAAATGCCTTGAATTTGAAAAATAAGCAACAATCAGAATTGTTTTTATCACATCTTGGCAACTAAAAAACGAGACAAAACACTGTGATCCAAAACATTTCTAAATGTACAAAATTAAAACACATACTTCTTAACACTCTGCAGGTTATTGCAAGGCATTTTTTCTGCCGTGGTGTCATTTGATGGGTGTATTTCTAGATGCTTCACCTAGAATATCTATAGCTATTTTAATCAAAAAAGTCCTTGACCATTGAGAGTGTAAAAATTATTAAATATTCTGGAATTTTTTTCATAATTCTACTAAATGAACATACAAAAACTATATAAATGCAGAAAATTACTGAATAATTATTAAGTATCTTCAACCTTTATATTTTGACTATATATTTTAAATTCTTTGTTTCTGAATTAGGTTATTTTATGTGCAGAGTGCAGTTTCATTTGTGTAAGTACGGTATGTGCTGTAACTTATAGTATCATCAGAGCCGGTTCACAGTTCCCTTACCTGCTCCACCGGGTATTTCTACCAAACTCCAGATGTGTAAACATAAGCGATGCTGAGACTTACCTAAATGCAAAATAGAAAATCTTTAAAAAATAAAA
>JALJCO010010572.1:0-190000 GCA_023101725.1 Atherinomorus stipes | reverse complement strand
TTTCTTTGCTGCATCCGACATTTTTATTGAGAATTCGAGTGAATCTGGTGTCACCTCCAGTCAACGTTTTAAAAAAAAGAAAAAGTTTGCTTCAATCATGAATTCATCCCAATGCCGTTAGCTCTGTCATTGGCGGGAAACAACATGCAAATCTCCACCCAGAAACGTCCCTACGCACCAAAACAAAGGGAAAAGACAGAATACAGTCAGGGGAGGAGGAGTTGCAAACAAAAACTCGCTGGCACACGAGAGTAGAGGCCCAAAGCCGCGGATTGAGCCAGATTTCATTCACAAATGTTTATTTTCAGGGGGAAAACTCTGGATTCTACCTTTAAATGAATAAGAAAAAAAAAAACTGACAGTCTCACTTTTTTGCTGGATAGGCACAACATGCGATGGAAGAAACCATATAAGATTTCATTTATATGCACTTTATATTTCCACTGTCCCGCTGTTATCTCAACAGCTGGAAGTCAAAAGTAGTTAGATATCTTATTTTTCCTACATTCTCTACTCAGGCTCAGAGGAAGAAAGAAACATTTTTATAATGACGTTTCCAGAGAGAAGCCTCCCAAGTCCAGATGGAGGTTTTACTGCTGTTTCCGTGTTTTCTCTAAAAGAGAAATCTGGAGTTTTTATGTAAGATTTGTTCATTGTTTACATTATAGAGATGGTTTATCTCTACTGTATATGGTTTGTTGGCATCAAAAGATAAGTAACAAGTCAAACTTAAAGATGTACAAGGAGTCTTTGTGTGGTTTTACACATCTATAGTGTTGTAAAATGAATGCATAATAATGCTTGTTATTTCCTGTATCAAAGACCCTCAATTTTTGTTCAGTTAAAAAACCGGGAACCAGCTCTCCAGTAACGGAGTGCTAAGCTGGTGGCGGGAGACACTAGTCTGGACAACTCACTGCCATCATTAATGGGGCCTGCCCTGCTTCAGCTAGTCTAACCTCAGGGGAACAACTTGCCCTGGGTCATACATTCTAGCCGCACCCACTCGCCGACAGCTGCTTCCCTATACGTCTTACGCACTTGTTCCAATCCAGATAGTTTTAATACTCAGGAACAGTGTTGAGTATTAGGGCATGTTTATTGGACTAGACCGGCCCTTCAGGGCTCCTGAGATGTTTTACTCATTATGACCACACCCTACCACCAGGTAGAGTTGCAAGCTAAGAACCTTATGGGTGAAATGATGACCAAATATTCTTCATGCAGGCTACATTTATTGAAGCTTTGGCAGGGGTGAAGGGGAAAAAACAGCTCGGATTAATCAAAAAACAGATTTCGACAGTTCATTTGGCTTTTAGTCGGGTAAAAAGACTAAACATGTGGGCAGAGCAGCAGCTTTGATGGTACATCTCCCAAAAAATAGATTTGAGACTAGGATTTCTCTTATTCTCTCTCAGTCCCTGAATCACGGATGCAGGCCCTCATGACATTCCCAGATATTCTGCTCTCTGGGTTGTGTGTGCTGGTGCCATCTCTCCCAGTGTGGTACACAGTTCTGTGGTTGACCTTGAGGATTTGCTATTATAGCACTTTGAAGACATGCAGCACATATCCAAGCTAGAATGGTGTTTTGGCTCCTTTAGGTCAATCCAGCCGAGGTATTCCACTGCGAAAGACCTTTGCTGGACCTGCCACTAGATCCAAAAACAATTAATCCACAGTTTGAAGCAAACTGGTGTTGAAAAATCTAAATCTGAGATTGCTGACACTACTTCCAAAATTTCTCTTAGTTTTATCTCCTTGGCGACCTCATTGTACTTCCCAAATATATCCTTTTAAATGTGAGGAGTGAGTATTCAGCCCAATGTGCCCTTAGGTGTGACTACACGCCTCTCCCAGTGCCGTGAACAGCAGTTTCGGTTATCTTCGAAACTCGGTCGCAAATCTGTTATTTTTGCACTTTAGCGAGTGCAGCAGACAGAGGATCCAATATTTCTCAGTTGGAGGTTGGTCCTTGTTGCATCAGATCTGGTGTTATACTGTAAGTCCAATTGGAATATTCCTCTGCACACCTTTTCCCGGTTCCTGGGAGCTCCTCCCTCTTCAGATTCAAAAGATGCAACCCCAAAGTCCTGAATTGCACACACCATTATAGGTATTCTGACGTAGCTGACTACGTCATCTCCTCCTCAGAAAAAGCATGGTTTGACCACGCAAAGTTGGACTTTAGGAAGAGCTTGGCCGGAGACAGCCACCCGCCACTCTATCAACGTTATCTGCTTGTTATGAGAACAGCCTGTGCCGCCCAAGGTTAACTCACATGCCTCCCTTTTTACACCAACAGTCACTTAAAAAATCATTCTTATGACATTTTTCTCTACTCATTTGCTCACACTTCCCCTTATTTCATTAAATTCAACCATTCAATTACTTATAACCTTAATCATTACAGGTAATATAATTAGTATAATTTCTTATTCATGTGCTTAGCTGTAATTAGAGTCTGTGTTGGACCTGTATCCAGTGATCAGTTTTAGCTTCCTCTGGTGGTTGGTTTTAAGTTGGTCTTGGGGACTTCACTCACTGAGACTCCTTCGACACCTGTCAATATCGTACCAAGAACATCTGTAATCGTGGACTCATTTACAGCTTTCACATGGAGACATGAGTGCAGATTTATTTGCAAGCATATTAGACCAATGAGTCCAAAATCAGGGTCAACAGGTTATGCAGGAATCATCTGCCGTAAATCACAGTCACTGTTTTATTAATCAGATGCTCTGCTTATTAATAACAACCAAACATGCTCATGCTGATAATAAGCTCACACCTATCTGTGATCTTAACTTTAGAGCTCCAGCTTCTCAACCAGATCGACAGCAATTGTTCATAAGTGTGCTGTTTCTTGTCATTTTATTTGGTGTATATATTTAGTGCTCGTTTTTTACTGGCTTTAATGAGCTGCTGATAAGAGGAAGAAGCAACTGTTTACCATCATATCCTTTCACTACCTGTTCCTGCTTTTTGTTCCCTGAAAAATGATGAAAAAGTGATGTATTTTTCATGTAAAGGCTTCCGTCTGTCACCTCTGTTGAACCTGAGTTATGGATAACTGGCAGCTGACACCAGATCTCTTTGAAATGCAGCATGACTGATACGAACGCAGTGGCAAACTTTTGATTCAGGTGCCATAAAAAGCCTTTTCTCTGTCACAAATTCAACTAAAAAGATGGAAAAGTAAAACTATTCAAGAGCCAGATACCTTTTTGTCTTTTGTTCATACTTTCCTTTTTGTCAGGTTTATATGGCCCATATGGCATATGGGGCTGCACGGTGGTGTGGTGGTTAGCACCGCAGCCTCACAATAAGAAGGTCACTGGTTCGATTCCCGGCTGGGGAGGGGGTTCGAACAATTCCAACCGTGGCCTTCCTGTGTGGAGTTTGCATGTTCTCCCCGTGTATGCGTGGGTTCTCTCCGGGTACTCCGGCTTCCTCCCACAGTCCAAAGACATGCATGTTAGGTTAATTGATCACTCTAAATTGCCCCTAGGAATGAATGTGAGCGTGAATGGTTGTCTGTATTGGCCCTGCGACAGACTGGCGACCTGTCCAGGGTGTACCCCGCCTCTCGCCTGATAATAGCTGGGATAGGCTCCAGCAACCCCCGCGACCCTGAACAGGATAAGCGGTACAGAAAATGATGATGATGATGACCCCCATGCATACACCATAAACCATGATGCAGAAACCCGTGTATCATAGAGAGAGCTTTGAATCTTCTAAATCACTGGCTGCATATCACCGTGCCCTCGGTGCTGGTAGGAATGTTTAATCCCTCCTGGGAAACTCAACATTTTCCACCCATCACTTCTATGATTCACACAGTTTATCAAACAACTCCTCTGCAGCTCTTCCCTCCGTTGATCTCTGCAGTACTGCTGTCTGTTTTCTGCCCACTGACTGGATGACTACGTCCATATAATGTTTTCTTCACATCATATCAGCTGTTACACTATTTTGTTCACTATTATTGGGAATAAATATGATGCCAGAATAAATTTTAGAAAGACTCTAAGAATGTCTGGGGTTTTTTTTGTTGTTGTTGTTTTTTTTTAGCAGTTTTCAAGCAAATTTGAAGCAAGTTTGTCTTTTTTTGTTTTGTTTTTCATGGACCAGGCTTGTTTCCATTGACTGATTTTGATGGAGTAAGCTTCTCTGCATTGTGTCATTTGAAGATGGCAGTAAATGCACCATGTGAATGTTGAGTCACAGTCACTAATGAGAAATAAATGTTGGGTGATGTGTGAGAAAAATAGAGTAAGGCTCCCAACCTGGGGTCCCTGAACGCCCCATGGAGTCCTCCAGAGGTCACAAGGAGCCTCTAAGGGTGCATTCACACCAGGATAGTCAGGGACCTCTGCGGGGATTTCTCAAAAAATGTTGCACCATCCTTTGCCTCGGTTTGCGTTCAAACCGCAGTAACTGAAGCGGACCGAACCGCCTTGTTAAACCACCGTAGTTTAATAACTGCTCCCTAGGGGGCGACGCTCCCTTTTTCTGTTGTTTTCGTTGTTTTGACCTCAGCGTTTTCCAACATGCACTGTTTGCTGTTTTTCTTTCCTTCTACTACTTCTTCTGCTTTATTGCGGTTGACCAACGTCACTTCCATTTGGTGTGCTGGATAGTCCAATTGTCCGTTTGCAAGTGAACTGAGACCCCTGCTTTCAGGCGGACCAGAGTCCAAGTTTTTGGTGCACCATAGTACGGTTGGTGTTCAGACTGCGCCAAATAAAGCGCACTATCCGTGGAATCGGACCATGATTCATTTGAGGCGGACAAACTGCCATAATGTGAACGCACCTGAAGTGTGTTGCCACACCTGTTAGTCCGGTAGATGGTTGGACTTGGCCAAGAAAGTTGTAATAATGTTTAAAAATTCAAATAGTCTGGTTCACATTCACACCAGTGTTTTTGCAAATCTGGCTGATCTGTTCATGTTCCTAAACTATGGATTGTCTTCTTCTGCTTGTTATTGAGGAAATATATTATCATTGTCCAGCAAGCTGCTGTTGTTCCTGCATGAAACTCACATACGGCACGAGACCATCATGTGGTTGCTTTTGGCATGGAAACGATGTGTTGCAAGACACTGTCACTGTACTGTCTTGCCTAAACCTGAACCAACTTGTGTTTCGGAGACATCTTTGGAAGTCTCTCCAGAAGCTTCTGTTTCACTGATATGTAGGATTATAAGAACTGTTGTAAATGGGCTGAATCAAATTCTCACCATCACAGAACTGTACAGGAGTCCACATGGAACCACCTCCAGAGGGCGGTCTCAGTATGGTTTTTTAGTCCGGACCAAATCAAACTGGTCAACTTTCACACCAGCCCAAATGTACCATACTTGCAGGTGTTCTGGACTCCAGTCTGCTTCAAGCTGACCAAATTGTGAAAGCAGCCTAAGGATTTCTGTTCAGAGCTGCTGTGATGTATATAAGGGCCACCACAAAACGAGTTCAGGTTTATTTGCTTCAGTTTTTTTTCTTGCTTGTATATCTTATCATTAAGGTGTTTCATCCACATGGAAATAGCACTTTGAGAGGCTGAAAACACTTCAGTTAATGAAATGTCTGAAAAATGCCACAGTGGAGATGATTCGTCCTTAGTTTTAAGAAAAAAAAAAAGAAAAAGTAAGGCTACTTGTTGGTAACTACATTAACTTCGGTGAACTTAAAGGTAATTCATCCAGAATGCATCATTTATGGTGAGAAGCAGCTAATGAAAGCCTAAAACCAAAGCATGGAGCAGGCAGGGGGGGCCACAGCTTTTTGGTAGTTGCATGAAGGGGGTCCTCTGAGAAAGTAGACCGCTGGTCTACAAGACTATTTCAGATGATACATAGGAATTCTTCTTTCATGTCAGTGAGTATTTGGCATGTTTATTCACCAGAGGCAGAAGCAGCTTATCGTTCATTAGATCAGTGGTGCGGCTAACGTGCTCGCGGTTTCAGAACTGATGCACTACAGGTGTTCTCATCTGAAGTCTGATGTGCATCAGCTCTCCCAAAAAGCACAAACAATGACCTTCAGCAAGCATGAAAATGGGGTGGGAGTAAATATGCGTTTGCTCTCAGGCTGCACATCAGCTTGTCTGTTTAACTCCACGTTTACTGCTTTGCCTGCGTTTTACGCCAGCACAGTTTGAATGTAAAGCTGGTTTTTACGCAGCCATCCTGTAATGTTAGTAACATAAGCATTTCTTCCCTCGCACTGGCTGTGAGCCTGAGCCGAGTCTGACTGGTTTTCGTAAAGGGCTGACAAGCACAGCAGAGCCAATAAAAATCTCACTTAGTGGTATTATAATTGAAATGGATGCAATAATGTCTCTGTTCATTTCTGCTGCCGTAATTTCAACAGTTTTGTTCTCAATTTTAAAACATCTCTCATAATTCAGTCTTTAAAAGGTGTGATGTAGTTTCACCTTGAGTCTTTCAATTTGAAGCCTTTTTTTTCTGATGAAAATGAAAAGAATTGATATCATTGCATTTTGTAGTCAAGCAGTTCCTGTATTGACCTGCCAGTTCAACTCAGAGCAGCTTAATCCAGTTTTATCTGTATAGTGCCTCTTCTTTACAGTCATCTCAAGGCACTTTTAACGATACAGTCCAATTCATTGTAGCCCAGTTCTTATTCAATGTAAACAAATCCATCAGATCATCCACATTAATCCAATTTATGATCATTAAAAAAATGTTAAAGGAGTGATGACATAGCAGTAAAAACTGGTTCATGTAGTGACATTGCTGCATATGTCAGTTCTCCAAAGAAAAAAACCTGCATTTTTACAGCGGGGGATTGTTTTGAAATGCCAGACCTCCCTTCCTCAGTAAAACAGTTGGGTGTGGTAATGACATGCAGCTTTACCCGGAGACCAAGTTGACTTCATTTTGATTGGCTACACCTTATTTGGCTATGACCTTATTTAGAGAAAGTAGGTCAAGCTGCCCTAGCGGTGGGAGTTTGCTAAAGGCTATCTGTTAGCAACATGTTCATTTCAGACAGTGAGCTACGTTTGTCAGACAAAACAAAATTTAGAAAATAATTAAACTTACAGGTAATGACAAGGTTGTGGTTGCCTCCGTCAGACGTTGTCTTTTAAATCCATTTGTTTGAAAACCCAGACCTGACTGCTTAGCAGTTAGTCAGCTCCACTCACGCAGTTGAATCAGCTGGGGAGGGGGAAGTGAAGCGGAGGGTGGAAGGAGAGAGGAGGGGGGGGGGGGGGGGGGCGCTGTCTGCTTAACTCACTGGCTGCCATTCATGTGTAAACACATTAATTCAAATCCAGACATTAACTGCCATTCACGTGTTTACACGTTAATTGCGTGTTTTAATCGGGGGAGCTGTTTTAATCTCTGGCAGAGCTTGTCAGAGAAAAACAAGTGCTGATCGTCTTTATTTCTGTAATTTTCATCCGATCCAGTAGATGGTGGTGTCAGACAAAACGAGTACTTGCGTGCTCGTGGACTTGTGAAACGTCATCACCTGCGGTCCAAGTCATGTTCCATAAAAAAGTTCGCTTCTCAGCAAGTTCACTGGAAATCCCCGGATGAAAACTTTCTCTGCCCATTTTACCGAGCTTGCATCAGAGGAGGCTCTTGCGTACTTGGCCAGATATAAATCCCAGCATGCACCTGCACACGCACAGCATTTGACACCCCCCCCCCCCCCCCCCAACAGCCAAACCTGAGCGATCATTTCTATTCTTTACTGTTCTTCTTTTATCTGCAGCTCTTCTCCCGCTTTCCTCTCACAGCTGTTTTTGATGATATATTTATGTCCTGATTGTCTGTTTGCGTTAATGTGCTTATGTATTGGAAATAAATATAATTTACACATAGGGAAAAAAAAACAAAGCATCCACTTAGTAGGCTGTAATTGTTTTGGAGCAGTTATTTTAATTGTTTTTATTTGTTTCAGTACCATCTCTACATCTCCACAACAATAAATAACAAACAGCTGTAGAATAATAATATTTTCATGTTGACAGGCAGCCCTGCTCACTTGCTGCTCACAGTTGGTGGTGATGTCACAAGTTTGCGTTGTCTCAATCTGTCAAGTAGGTGGAGTCCGTGCTTGTGAACTCCACAAGTGCAGACTTCTAGTACGTACCCACAAGTCTGTACTCACAAGTACATGAGTATGTAGTACGCAAACTAGGAATTGAGAAACGGCCAGGAAGTGGGCTCAATTCTGTCGCGGGGGGTGCACACCAGCAGAAGTGGATGGTAGAAAAAGGTAGGAAGGGATAGAAAGACAGACGTTTCTACCAAATGTTATGTTGTGAAGCAAACTTCTTGTGGCTTATACAGCTAGTGAATAAATATTTTGCCACCAAAACTCTTTTCTCAGAGTTGTTTTTGTTGTTTCATAGAAGTAAACAGCTGTTCAGATGATGAAGGTGTCAGGAAAGTTAAAAAAAATATTGGCAACAAAGACCCTTTTCCACTTGAAGCGCATTGCAGCATTTAAAGCTTGTTTTCTCACCAATTTGGTCAAAAGCAGGCATTTTTGATGCAACAAACCCATGTTCTACTGCAGATTACTAAAGAATGGAAAAAGCTAGAAACAAATGTTTTTTTCTGATAAAAGGAGAGAGTCTAAGCTTTCCTTTGGTACATTCAGTGTTTGCATAGGCATAGTACACAAAATTCTGTGGCTCTCCAAAAATCAGTGAAAATGCTTAAAAATCCTGGGAGCACTCTGCTCGGAAAAGGTCTGGCAGTCAATGAGTTAATAGTGTGCTCTAATTGGAGCAATTAAATAATGTAGCATGCTAAAGCCACAAAGAATGATAAGCTGCTGTCTGATTTGACCATTTCTGAAAAGAGAGACAAAGCTTACAGACCATAAACAAGGACTTTTGATACTCACTCTGGACATTCACATGACCTCATCAGTGCACAACAGATCATATTATACCCCCCAAAACCCCAGAAAAGTGAAATTTGATGCCATGGCACCTTTTAAAAAACATCATGTAACCGGGGTCACCATCTCAAAAGAATGACAGTTTAGAGAAACATGGCTTGGTAGGTGGGCTGCACAGGGGTGTGCTGGTTAGCATCGCAGCCGCACAGTAAGAAGGTTACTCGTTCAAGTCCCGGCTGGGGAAGGGTTCGAACAATTCCAACTGTGGCCTTCCTGTGGGGAGTTTGCATGTTCTCCCCATGTATGCGTGGCTTCCCTCCAAGTTCTCAAGCTTCCTCCCACCGTCCAAAGACATGCACTGATACATGTCTTTCAAACTCACTTACCTCAGGACTGCACACCTCACTTTATCATCACCATGGCAGCAGTTCAAATATGCAGAGCATGTCACTGAATGGCACTACTACATATTGCACTATCGCATCCATCAGGACTGCTATTCAGTTTACTCTGCCATATGCATTATTTGCACTATTGCCACCGGGCGGATTCTTATATTTTATATTTTTATCTTTTTTATCTTTTTATCTTATAGTTTATTATACACTGCCCGGCCAAAAAAAAGTCGCCAGCAAAAAAAAAGGTCAAACATTTAACATTTGGTTGGACCGCCTTTAGCTTTGATTGCGGCAGCATTCGCTGTGTTTCCAGAAGCTTCTGCAATGTCACCAGATTTATTTGCATCCTGTTGCATCAATTTTTCACCAAGATCTTGATGATGATTTTAGAGTCTGACCACAGCACATCCCAAAGATTCTTAATGGGGTTCAAGTCTGGACTCTGTGGGGGCCAATCCATGTGTGAAAATGATGTCTGATGATCCCTGAACCATCTTTCACAATCTGAGCCCGATAAATTCTGGCACGGTCATCTTGGAATATGGCCGTGCCATCAGGGAAGAAACATCCATTGATGGAATAACCTGGTCATTCAGTATATTCAGGTATCAGCTGACCTCATTATCTGAGCTCATACTGTTGCTGAACCTGGACCTGAGCAACTGCAGCAACCCCAGATCATCACACTGCCCCCACAGGCTCATACAGTAGCACTAGGCATGATGCTGCATCACTTCATCTGCCTTTCCGGCCACATTTCTTCCTGGAAGACGATGGTCCACTATCCTTCCAGTTTTTCATAATGCGTTGGACTGTTCTGAACCCAGTTTTAGTAGTTTCTGCATCTCCTTAGATGTTTTCACCTCTTGATGCCAATGATTTGACCCTTCTCAGACAGACTGACATATTTTCCAAGACCACAGATGTGTCTTTCCACATGGTTGTTTAGGAAATGAGAAGCAATTCATTGCACCAGTTGGGGTTAAATAATTTGTTGCCAGCTGAAAGATAATCGCCCATGCAGTAGTTATCCAATAGGAGGCTCCGACCTATTTGCTTAGTTAAATCCAGGTGGCAACTTTTTTTTTGGCGATGCAGTGCATTTTATTAAATGCACCGTGGGGTCGAGAGAAATGTAATTTCATCTGTGTTGTATGTCCAACATGCAGCACACTTGACAAATAAAGTTGAAGTTGATGTTAGGTTAATTGGTCACTCTAAATTGTCACTGGTAATGAATGCGAGTGTGAATGGTTGTCTGTCTCTCTGTGTTGGACCTGTGACAGACTGGCGACTTGTCCAGCTGTACCCCCCCTCTCGCCTGATAATAGCTGGGATAGGCTCCAGCAACCCCTGCAACCCTGAGCTGGATAAGGGGTATAGAAAATGATGACTGGCTTGGTAGCCTAGGGGTCCGCCCACACCAAGAGCCACCCCGACCGACAACCACCCAGGTTGCCACCAGGGGAGCCATCCGGGTCTGGGCGAACAGGGTCCATGCCACAACCATAATGCTGCAGCACTGGACCCCAGACACCCAGACAGGGACAGCCACCACAGCAACGACCCACAGTCAGAGCAGGGAGGGCTGCCGGTGAAGAGGACCCCCATAAGGAAAACGCTGGAGTGATAAAAATAATTGAAAACATGGCTCAAACCCATCTAAGCAATAAAATCAACATGGTAAAAAATTACTTACTATGATTGATGATTTTTAACAGCTTCAAACAGATCAATTAAAAATGCATTTTTTTTTCTAATTTAATTAGATAAGTAAATAAATACAAAGTTTAATTGCAGATGGGGATAAATATAGACTCATTTTAAATGAATAAAACTTATTTAATTGCTAAGCTGAAAAGGGAGGTCAACATCAACATAATAATACCAATAACATGTTCAGTCCTCTGTAACCGAGGGTTGTGACCAGTTGTATCAAATCAGCACTGATAGATTAAAGAAGTCTTTTATCTGCAGCCATGAGCAGATCACTGATACGTTCTCCACCGTTGTTGTGCTGTATGTGCTCTGAACCTTGACTGAACCTCTTCTAACAGATTAGTTTTGCATAAATGGACACATAGTTCAGCTGAAACAATTTCCCCTAGAATTTCAGAAATAAAGGGGAAGGGAGATTGGATATACAGTTGTATTCATTATCAAACACTCTGAGTCTGCACTTTTAGAAGAGGTGAAATTGTTGAGATATCAGATTTTCCTCCTCTGTTTGCAACATGATCAAGAACTCAAATGTAAATAATTGGTTGACGTCTGCTGGGCCTGCTTGTTTGATGTTGTAGAAAAGATCATAGCTGATGACAAGCATGTTTACGTGTGAAGCTACAAAGCTTAGAGGCATAAATAGGCTTGGCACCAGTCCCTCAGATTGCATCCGTCAGATCAACTGTCAGTGTTTTAGCCTTCCTTTATTTCCAGACAAGATGGTTCCTGACAGGAAACTGAGGCACTGAACTCTGATCCGACTCCTCTAGCTTGGTAGGGCATGAACGTAAGAGAAAGGGGAAGGATACCGAGGAGAAAAATGAGGACAGGGATGAGAAATTTTAAATGCATTGAGGTGATGATTTGAAAAGGCAAATTAGGTAGTGATGAAGGGGAAAATACCGTGGAGGGAAAATGGAAAAGGATGGTGCTGTGATGGAAAATGCACAGATCTGGATGATGATTGTACGTAAACATACTTCAGTTTGTGATAGGTTGCTGTGCTGTGGGATGAGAATCTAATTTTATGGTCACATTGCAGGTTGCTGTTTGTACTTGCTCACTGTTTGCTCTCATGTGCCCATGCATGAAGTCTACCTGGTATCTTTTCACTTATTTAGCACTAGACCTACTAGTGTTAACGAGTTCCAGTGGAACTGCTATGCCTAATTAAAAGGGGTGCAACAATGCAAAGAGTTCAAGGTTTGGTTTAGTTTGATACTTCAGGGTCACGGTTTGATATTTTTTCAATACAAAAAAAATAAATAATAATAAAATAAAAATAAAACATTTTCATGCCAATTTCATACCCAATGTACTTTTGTCCACCACAGTTTACCATCAGGGTCATACTAAACATGAAAATCAAACTAGTTCCAAAAACCAGATCTGAATGTAGACGAACAAAGATCCGCTCAGTTTTCAACACAGAGCTCATTGTTAGAACACAAATTGATAAAATAAATTAAAAACTTTGTATTGTTTGATATTCGATACATGGTGGTCACAGTTCAGTACTCGCACAGTTCAGTTCGATACAAATACATGTAATGTTGCACCCCTAATTAACTAGGTTTTTGTTATGTAAATTCGTAAAAGAAAGTGTCACCCAGCAGACTGGTTTCTAAAGTCCCTTTTCAGTTACTACCTACTCAGCTCGCCCTTACTCAGCTTGGGGGGGGGGGCTCAGATGTGTTCCTAACTGCAGGGCTTAAAGTTTTCCGGGACTGTGCCAGATTTCCGGAGTGCAGCGGCAAGGGGGGGAAAAAAAAACAAAAAAACTCCACAGTAACAACTTGATATAGTCAAGTGTGTGGTAAAAAAGTTGCGTATAATCCCACACAAATGGTCATATTAATCTACAAGTGGTATACAGTACGATCATTTTGGCGCTCATCAGAGCAGCGTGGTTGGGTGATGGTCCAGATCCAGCTGCAGCTGCAGTGAACGGCTGCTTGCAAGCGTCAGCTATGGTTCATCATATCATGGAGGCTGAGTTTATGAAGCCGTCCTGACCGATAAAGGACTTGAAAATAACCAGCGCTGGGCGAGGATGGAAGAACCAGTTAGAGACGGCAGTGCAGTAGTTTCTGCAAGAAACCGAAGGAGCCACATAGTCACTTTTCCAGAGACTCATGGGTTTGACTTGGGCACAGTTTCAGACTCGTGAACAGTGGTTTTCTTTTTTTCTTTTCTTTTCTTCTTAAAAGAAAACCTATTTATTTTGTCACGACTTCTGTCTGATCCTGCACCTGCTGGTTGACAGCTGTCATCTCCCGAGACGTCACACAGACCCACGCCCCCGCTCACACAGTAAACCACAGCAGCTAGTGAGCACATCAGGTGCTGCTGCATCGCTGTAACTGAATAAAAACTGAATAAAAGGGACAAACATGAGAGCAGCAAGCTGCATCGTCTGTGGTATCAAAACCGAAATGCTGGATCCTCCACATCCACCTTAAAGGTAGAGTCCGAAGTCCCTCCAGCATTTCTGTTTGCAAACAGTATTCAAACTTAGCACTCCTCCCTCTCAGGCTAATGGCCGCCTCGTTCTAGCTAGCCTATTCAACTTCAAGCTTCTCCTTCAGAGCTCAGAAGCGGCTATAAGCCAAACTATTATTAACCCTGGTTTTCCAAAGTGCATTATCTGAAGCTCTTACCTTTCTTCGGTGCATATACGGTGTTTTCTTTCTTTCTTTCGTTCTTTCTTTCTTTTTCCTTCAAGAGTTTGAGTGACTGGCGTCTGCTCCAATCATGAGCTTATTCCCACACAGCGTCATGCTCTTAGCTCTGTCATTGGCTGCCGATATAAACAGAAATCTCCACCCAGAAACGTCCCGAACACACCAAAACCATGCAAAAGAACGAATTACAGGCAGGGGGAGAGAGAGTTGCGTTCAAATGCACCACGGCACGGGAGCTGAGTCCCAAAGGCGGAGTTTGAGACGGATTTCACTTGCTCAAGTCTAACGTTTATTTTTTACGGGGGGAACTCCGGACTATACTTTTAAACACACCTGAACAAGTTAGTCACTGTAATATGAAAGCTTGATATTAGCAGCCCATGTTAGCAGCTAGCTTAGCGCCGTAGTGGCATAGACGTGAGCTTGTTGGTATCTTTAGTTCGTACTTAAGTTATGTAACTCCATCAGATGACTACTGAATGTGTTCAGGGGAAGAATGAGACGTTAACTGGACAGTTTCCATAAACTGTGATGACGTTAAACTGGGACCAAACTGGGATCAGATCCACTGGAAACATTGCAGTTTTACCGAGTCTGCTTATTAGAAAGAACAGCAGTTGCTCGTTTAGGAATGCAAGGAGTGTTATTAAAACTGCTAGTAGAGGGTCTTAACTAATTAAGATATTGAGAATTTTTTCAGTTTAAAAAAGAATATAATAATACTTGCTGTACTGAGCTAGCACAGTTATTTAAAGCCTAAAAAGAAGATTTTCCTCATGCACTAGTGGAGGATAACCAGCTGTGGACAAATGTTCTGCAGGCTTTACATGTTTACCTGCTGCTATATGACTGAGTCAAACTATCAGTGGGTCATTTAGAGGCTTGTGCAGAAGTTGATAACAAACTGTCATGTGGATCAGGTGTTGCAGCACAGAAACATGTAAAACCTGCAGGTGGTGATCCTGCACTAAGGTGCAGCTTAGCCTCCTCTCCACATTCAGAAAAAATGCTAGTTTAGAGCAGGTCTCTGTAGGTCCAGGTGGATTTTTGTACATATTAAAAACTCATGGATAAGTTAAGAGCGTATTTATAGTCTAAATAAATTTACAGGTACATCTACAAGTTTTCCAAATATGGTAAAGCAAAGAAATTGTCCTGGAGACAAAATATGAGTGAGTTAAACTAAAGATCAGTGCTGTTACAAAATACTGGTAGATAAAGGGTGAGTGAGGATTTAAAATTCCTTCTAAGCAGAGAAGACACTAGGCATGACATGATAGATTACTGATTACAGCTGAAAGAGACTTGCAAGGTGGACTTCAGCCATAAGACTGGAGACATGACTTGGACTTGCAAAAAAAAAAAAAAAAAAAAAGAAAGAAAGAAGACATAATGCTTGCGGAAAATGATATACGCATCTAGCAGCAAGAAAGTGTTATTACGTCACGATTTAGACCCTAGTCACAAAAAATCGCCTCTATTTTTGGCCAAATTCTCCAACATAAATGCGAATGAACTCTCTTCAAACAAGCCCACTTGTCCGAAAAAAGTTCAGGCTCAGGATTTTAATTTGCTTTAAGCCCTGTAACTGTCTTCTGTTATCCCTAAAGTCTTGGGTATCCTGTTGTGCTCGCTGGACACGAGCGCAATGCAGACGGACATGAAAAATCTGAATTTAGGCATATCTCCATGAGAAATTCCTAAATTCAGAAAAGAAGCGTCTACTTCACGGAGGTAACTCGGAGTCACACACAAATACTCTCGATTTCTTACTTCGGACGTCAGCTAATCCCCACAGTTGGAATTTTAGGAATCAGAGGCCAGAAGGGAAGTTATTGTTGCTGCTTTTCAACGGACCCAAAGTGGACTTCAAGCGAGGCTCATTTCAGGCTGGATAATGATCGTCATGCTGGTGCACCATCGGTCTCCTGACGAAGACAATTAGGAGAGAAACCCCCTGATCCTCCTTATTTATGATGTATGAGCGTTTTCATCACCCCAAGTTCAGCTGAGAGAATGAGACAAACATAAAACAAAGAGAAAACCTGATATTTGTTAAGATTTATCTTCAAGCTTGATTGCACTTAAATATACATGATTACACGATGGGGTGCACCGAATCCAGTTTTCTGGCTAATCACAATCTTCAAAAAGCTGACCTTCCGATGCGAATTTTGCCTGTACTGATTTTCTTTTTCTTTTCTTTTTTTTCATAACTGCTTCAATGTTCTAATTTTGTTTTATGGTAAAACAATTAACAATACCGTTGGAAAAACTAGTTTAAACTGCACATAAGGGAGTTTTCTCAAATACAGTATCAATGAAAGGTTGGCAGCATTGCTGTCCAAACGACAAAATTATATCAGTTTCATCAGCATCTCTTCCTGAGACGCTGCCTGACAGCTTAAATTGTCACCTGACAAAAGAACACATTAATGTTCCATTTTTATCACCGTTATTAATGACTCAGTAGAAGTAGAAAATAATTTCTTTGACTACGACTTTTCTGTTGACTTGCTCTAAAGTGATCAGATCAAGTTCATACTGTCTACACAGGTTATTGATGTCTACTTTTGTCAGGCAGGAGACATTCTCAGTACGGTTCGGCTTCACCTGTAGTCTTCTCCTGACATTCCTACAAAAGACATGACCACCGTTAATGCCACTCCCTGCTACTACCTAGCACAAGCTCTTTTAGCCGAGTGACAGCAGGGACAGCCAATCACAATAGAAAGAACCAATCAAAAGAGTGGAACTGGGTCATAAAGTGGGATTCACATCGGTGATTCGCTTGTTGCAGAGAGCTGTGTGATGCTAATCTCTAGCTGTTTGTGGGATGGAAAAGATAAGAACAACTCGAGCCTGTTGGACATTAGTAGGGACATGTCCTTGCTGTCTCTACCCAAGTCTTTCTCCATCTGGTACACTCTGCTATTCGAAGAACGGTCAAATAGTTGTTAGCAGTCAGTGTTCTTGCTTAAACTGCCCCCTTCACACAAATCTATGCAGCTTCTGCATCGACCAACGAGGCTAATTTTCTTTGCTCTCATAATTTAATTTTATGTTGAGCTTCTTGGGCATGAAAGTTTATTAAAGTTAATTTAATATATCAAAAGTGTGATTATTGTTTATTGGCAACACCTATTAAATTTTTCTCCACCAGGAGAAAAAGGTCAATATTCCAGAGAACAAAGGCAAGAGATGATAGGGTGGATAACAACAAGAAGAAGACCAAAAAGTCTGAATTAAAGAATCAAAAAGAAAAGAAAAATGAAGAAAAAGGTTGAGCTCTCTCTACAGCAATGGCTAATTAAAAGAACCCAACCTTGTGGCACTGGATGTGCTTGCTTTTCATCTTTTATGAGGATACCCTGTGATATTGCACTACCGATATCTGCATTGAGCAGCAGGAGAATGGCGAGTTCATATTTTTGTCTAAATTGAATTTGTTGCTGCCATCTGATTATTGTACACACAAAAGTCTGAAAGGAAACGCAGTAAAAGCAGTAAGTGCAGATGAATGTGAGAGCCCAAAATTCAAATGATTTATGAGGACAGAAGACTGGCACTTGCTTCCTTTTGTGTAAATATTTTCAGTTTTCTGAATGTGATGTTGTATGTGTGTGTGTGGTGTTGGTGGTGGGGGGTGGGGGTGGGTGATGGGCGCTGCAGTCATAAGATTATCGCATGATTCATGCTATGAATTCCAGTCCACATTAGTGGTTGAGCAGTGTCAGGTGAAACTGGACTGTTTAACCATCCACCCAAGGTAGAGCCGCGTAAGATTAAATTCTACTTTGAAGTTGGGCAAATGTAGTGATGATGATGTAATCCATCATCGTTTAAACGTCTACCTTCAAGAATGCTTTTTGCAGGTTATAACTTGAACATCCTGAAGATGGAAACGTGATCTTCTTGTTCGTGATGTCGCCAAAACCGTAATGACGGTTGCTTGTAGACTCCATCAAACAAATGAGACTTAGGACGCTTTCAGAAAGCATAGTCCGCGAGTCTCGGTCCGTTTGGGGACTCGGTTCGGCTGGGGGCGGGGGTGGTCTTCCAGACCGAGATCACATTGAAGTTGCACTACTGCCAAACGGACCAAGAATCTCAGGTGACGCTGCATTTGGATTCACCATAGGTGAGGACAAGATGCATGAACAAGTAGGTTGTCACAACTTCTGTTCCCTCCTCAAAGCGACATTATTTTTGTACGAGGAGCTGGATATGATTTCATCAGATCAAATATCGATTAAAGCTTTTACTTCCTCGTAACTCCACGTCTGACCACGAGCCATCTTTATAAGTACTGCAGTCCCACACGTGTGTTTGTTGTCGTAGTGTTTACCCACGTCGTCCAACATTTGACCCAAAATGCCAATGCAATTTGTAGTCCACTTCCTGTCTTTGGTTCACTTGAATCGGACCGAGACCTGCGTTTGCAGGCGGACCGAGTCCGCTTGTTTGTTCTGGATCAGAGATCATTTGCGCATTTACAACTCCCCCAAATGAAGTGGACTTTCTAAGGAAATGGACTCTGATTCGAATCAAAAAAAGCTTTGTGAATGTGGCCTTAATGTGTTCGGACGTGAAGAGTTTCCATCACACACATGGACTGAAAAAACCTCAGGGCCTGTGTTGAAGTATTTATGGAGCTGCATCATTATGTGGAGAGGATGAGCTCCCTGTCTTCCCTGCCTCACTGGACCACATATCGACACATTTACATGACATACTTTAGGTCAGGGTTACTCAGTTCTGTCCTATGAGGGCTGGTGTCCAGCGGTTTTTCCAACTCTCCATGTCTCCCTGCTCTAACACACATGACTCAAATTAAATAGATCCAAAAGCCAATCAAGTGCTGAACAACGACTCATTTGTGATGGAGGATGGAGACATGGATAGAGCCCTATGAAATCCACAATCACGGAATCGCCGATGGAATCACAGAATTGAACATTAAAAATGGAATTTTTATAAATGCGGAATATCACAAAAATGAGTGACAATTTGTGAAAATGTGTTTTGTTTTCTCAAAAAAAAAGTTAAGCTTGTCTCAGGAAAATAAGAGCTGCAGAGTGTGCAGCGTGTAAAATAATAAAAATGGAATTATCAAAAATTAAAAATGGAAAAACACAGAAAATTAGAAAATTAAAATGGAATTTTAGAAAAAATAAAGCTTTTTTAGCCCTCATAGGAATAAATTGAGTAAACAGATGTGGGAACCACAACATTATCCTTGTCAGTTATTAAATTATGAGGTAAAGTATCTTCAAATAAACATGAACATGCTGAGGAGGAGGAGGTGGGAGCATATATACAGTACAGACCGCTCATTGCCTCGGTGTCCGGACTGCATGCATGTTAGGGGAATAAATTGACAGAGGAATGCTGTTGTTTGTCCAACCTCGGCTCTGAGCTGACGAGTCACAAATATCTCTTCATGAATATGTGTTTGTGTGTGGGTGCTGGACCGCTCATCCATCTGTGCATTCCAGATTATTCTCTGTAATCTTAATCCCTCTGCAGCCAAGCAAACACTGACCCAGTATCTCTGCATCCCACCTCTCATCACTGCAGCCCTGTTATTGCCACACACTGCAGCGATGTTGTTCGGGCAATCACAAACTCACAGCAGAGTCAAAACAAATTTATATAATGCTAATTAGCAACAAACAATGCAGCGAGATTAGTTCCTCGTTCCAAAGAGAAATCTATTTGCACGCCTCTTATGGTGCTTAAGAGCGAGATTCTGATCCTGATTTATTTCAACATGATGAAGAGAACTTTATTTGCTTTTCCACTTCTGGTGTTGCATCCTTTGTACATATTTCCTCAAGCATCCTGAACCACCTGCTACTCTGCAAACACTGCATGCTGTTGCCTGTTGACCTAGCTTGTTTTTCCTCTCTTTAGGCTCCTGAGATGTGGGTGTTTGCAGATGCTGTTTTTTTCCCTGCAAACAACACCTCTGCATACACGTGAGGCTCCCAAGGTCGTCTCCGCTTGAGTAGCACTGATTTTGCTTTATAGACGAATTTCCCCCTTTTTTGTTGTCCCCGGCTTTTAGAGGCAGCCAAGACACAAATTTGGAAGAAGGCCGTGTCAAGCGTAGCGAAGCAAACACTTAGAAGCCACTCAGCATCCAAGGCAAAGCTCAAGGTTGAGTCAGAGGGCTGAAATGTCGATTTTCATTCACAGAAAATGAGAATGATGCGGCCAGGCTGTCCTTTCTTCAAATAAACCAAAGAACCAAAGACGCTCTCGCGGTGATTGATTGCTCTGCACCTGTGTTAAAGCAACACTGAATTGCTGTTGCTGTACCCAGATGCTTACACACAGTTCCAGAAAGCACACAAAGACCCAACAGAAAATAAAAATAGTCTCAAACACACACACACACTGTAATTATACGCTGGATCTCAAACCTATGTAGTCTGCATAAATGAGCGCCCTCCCTATACCACCTGTCTTTACCAATCTAACCACAAATACATCACTGGCTTGGTGTAAGTGTGTGTAGACAAACCTAATGTGGTTTGTGACTGGGTAATAATAAGTGAATCCTCCCAGCGTCTGCTTTGTTCACAGCATAATACGCTGACAAGACTCGTGGCTGTTTCTGCTGTCTTGTGTTTGGAGCGCAGACTCGACACTTAAACACACAAACACATTGAGGATGATGAGGAATCGAGCAGCTCTTTGCACAACTCTCATCAGTTTTAGTTCCGGTGACTCTCTTCTGCTCCTATTGTGTTGTGAAAGCACGGTTACGCTCCAGCTATTCCTGCAACTCCCTTCAGTTTATGCCCAAAGCTTCCTGATGGGACCGTATATATAGGACACCATAAATCCCCAAGTGCTCATAGCACCATTTAGTTTTCAGCTAAATGTGTGGGGATATTAATCTCTCATAAAGATCATTTTACAGTGGCTGTTAACAGATCTGTAACAGGGCTGCTTCTGAGGATATTTAGAAGGAAAAATGAAGAAAATGCATCCTCCATCACTCATTATCAGCATGAACCTCAGTCCGGCCATTGGTCTTACTCTTTGGTCAGGACATATCATTCATACACTCTTTTTTTTTTTTCTTTCAAAGTTGTCCAGTTTAGCACACTCTTGACTTTGTTTGAATCTAAACTTTTTCATTGAGTTTAATAATCATTACGTTTTATATAAATAGTCTTATTACCAAATCAAATAATTTGTTTCTACTACTTTCCATTATTGTGTAATGCTCTAATAATGACTAGCAAAGACAACTGAACATGATGTGTTTCTGTTAGAGGGGGTTGGACTTTTATTGATTTATTTTTTTACTTATTTTTACTTAAAGAAAAAAAAAAGAATTTTAGACCACAAAGTCTCATGGGAAATGAAAATTCAGCAGGAATTTTAACTTTCAGGATTTTTACCCTATAAATTTTAGTTATGTTCACATTTAGCCAAAGTTGCTGAAAAATTCTGTTCAGCTTGAATGTTGAAGTTGGTACCATGGGTGTGAAGGACAGTACAGGGAGTTATACACACCACCAGAGACCCATGCTACACATTTACCAGATATTTGATATTTCGCGTCCGCTGCTCAGGCTGATGCTCTGTTCTATCTAAAGACTGTTAAAAAAAAAAAAAAAAATGGACGTAGTATCCGGTCATCTCTGAAGAGGGGAAAGTGAAGCCAGTTAGGCATTTCCCACGTCGCCATCTTGCCGTGTTGCATGTGTCGTCACTCCTATAAAATACTAAAATGGGCAAAGGGGCGAATGATTGACAGCCAAGCTAGTGCTAACCGAGCTAATCCGAAGTGAACAGGAACGAGTGAAGATGGGTGATCTAAAGGTAGGACACACTCAGACTTGCTGTTAACCAGCTAAAAACCACCGTTATGCAACTCTGCTACAGGCTGAGGCCTTCCTGGGAGCTAGCAGGGAGCTAACTATTAGCCTCCACGGATAAAACTGGCATCCAGTCTGCCGCCTGTAAACCAAAAGGACACGCCCCTAATTATATGTAATTTCAAGATTTAATAACATCTAAACAGATAAGTTATAAAAAAAATTCACCCCCTGTGAGGCATATAAGTTACACGGCTAAAGAGAGAGCAACGTCGGCCATGGCAGGTGCGGCTGCCGTGAAATTCCTGCCCTGTGGCAGCCCGCCACTGCTGAGTCAAAGCAAAGGTTTGGGATGTAACAGCCGATTCCGATCGAGTCTGAAACCACGTGATCGCCCCAGATTTCCGATCACATGATCGGATCAGGACATCCCTAACATATATTATCCAATTTTCGCCCAGTCCACGCCATCGAGTAGATTCATCCAAGCTGTGTTTACTTTGCCATGTGTTTATCGGTGAAAATGCCTGCGATGACTGAATCAGAATAAAAAAGGGGATAAAAGCATCATGAAACTTGCTGGACTAACAGTCTACCCTTCTGTAGGAGCAAGGGGCAAACTCTGCTGGAAAAGTGTGAAGCCCGGAAGTAAAGTTTAATAATTGTAGTTCTCTCTTCATCCACTAGGGGCTCCAAAACAGAGCAAATCCCCAAAGACTCCCATGTTAAAAAGACCAACTTCACAGCAGAAATAAACATGTTTACAGCAGAAATAAACGTGTTTACAGCCTGGTCCAAAAATCATTTTAGGTTTAATAGGTCAAGTTTACCTTCATGTCAACTGTGCGGGGGTGAAGTTTTTTTTTTAAGTCATCCATTTAGATGCTATTTAATCTTAAAGTTACACATAATTAGGGACGTGTCCTTTCGATTTACATGCGGCAGACTGGATGCCGGCTGGTGGCTATCAGTTAGCTCGTTGTTTGCTCTTGGTAAGGTCTCAGTCTGCAGCAGAGTAGCAACATGGTGGTTTTTAGCAACTAACATTATGTCCTTTATCCCGCCACTCAGGAGGCTAATCTTTGTTAGCGCCTGCTAGTTCCGAGTTAGCCCAGTTAGCATTTAGCCCGGAGTACGTTGGCTGTCAGTCATTTACCCCGAGGCCGTGCTTGCCCATCTTAGTATTTTTCGGGAGTGATGACACGTGTCACAGCAAAATGGCGACGGTGGGAAACGCCAAACTGGCTTCATTTCCCCCTCTTCAGATGTGACCGGATACTACGGCCATATTTTTTACAGTCTTTGTGTGGGAGTCATAAACTTCCATCTTGTGTAGCCAGCAGAGGTTCGGTTCCTTCCCTCTAGTTTGCTTGTAATGGTTTGGAGACTATAAGAAAAGTGCTTGAAATTGTACAACCTTGAAGATGAATCATATTTGTACTTGAACATGATGACAATACCTGCTTCTTTTAAGATGCAGATACATTTCATCCTCAGCAAACTTATCAAGTTAAAAGTAAGTGAGAAATGTATCACTCTCACACACACACACACACATGCCAGAGCTGTAACACACACAGCAAAAGTCTTTTTATATGAAAACAACTTCACATCTTTAAAAGTCAGATGAGAGAGGACAAGAAAAGGAAGATGGATAGAAGAGGCACAAACAAAAGAGGAGAGAGGAAGGCCACGGTTGTGCTGACACCTAGCCGGTGGTGTGAGGGGGAATGAGAAGTGGGAGAGGTGAACGGGGAACAGAGCAGTGCTGATGAGATGTGGAGCAGACAGGGGTTGTCTTGAAGGCGTTCCAGCTGATTGACAGAATGAGAGCTTGTCTGGCAATCCAAGGCAGGGTGTCATGTCACTGAAGGGGAACAGAAGGCTGGAGAGGGAGGATACACACGGCTACTTGAACACAGGATGTGTGCGTGTGTGTGTGTGTGCTTATCTTTTGTATTGTAAGGGAAGTCATTGGTGTGTACGTATATGTTGTGTTCCTCCAAGCTCATCTCAGTGACTGCCAGGAACTCTGTAAGCTTATAGATGCACATTTCCTGAATAGCTTGTTGCATTATTTGGGACTGTATTTTGTCCTGTAATGTCCCTAATGGCTCTTCTAGTCCTCTATTGGGACAGAGCTTGACAAACTGCCTCTTGCCATCTCCTTTAGGCCAACACCCTTCATGTGTTGCTGAGCTCTGACACTCTTCTACTTGCGCATGCACAGCTGTCTTTGTTCCAGACAGTTTGTTCCACCAGGATGTGGAATGTGTTCCCCACTCTGGTCTCTGCATTAATATCTACAACCTTCTTCTGCTTCTTGTGGTCTTCCTTAAGCTGCTGACAAGAGACCATTGTCTGATCTGAGTGCTCCTGGGGACTGTTTCCAGTCCTGGCAAAATTAATTGCCTGATTAATTGCCACATTTTGGCAAGATGGCTCCTGCATTGTGTTGTGCCTCAGTTCTTAAATAGCAAGTCAACCTGACCACCGGGGAACCTTTCTCTGGAACATGGTTGCAGGTTGATGTGAAGCAAACTGAGTAGCTCGGCCTTCCAGAGATATGACTAAAATACTTGGTTGCATTTTCTACCGTCACATAGGGACGTCACGATTATGGATTTTTTAGGTACGATTATTGTCTGAGAAATAATAGTGATTTTATGGTTATTATGTCTTAACTTCAGCGGCACGATCAGTCCTGCCCTGAATGTGTCAGCGAATATTAAAAGATAAAAATAAATTTGCACTTTATGGTTGCAGAAATGACAATCAAAACATATTTACATGACTAATTAATACTTAGTCACCTAAATATATTTTGATTGGTGATTGAATTATTTAAAATATTCATAAAATGTAGATAATTAGTAGTTATCTACGTTTTATAAACATTTTAAGTGTCCATATCAGATCAATTATTAATAACCCACGTAACATATAACATTTAAAATATGAAAGCAACTAATTGTACTCAAAGACACACAACGGAACTTTCAGACCTTAAAAATATGTGTTTCTGACCCGTTTTAATGGCACACCAACATTCGTTATGCACATTTTCAATTTCACTCGAAATAAGTTTCCCACCCAGGACGCGGCCGTGACATTGCAGCTGACTATTGGTTGCGCACCACGTCACTTACTAGCAAACGGATATGAACCAGATATGAACATAGCGGGTGTTTTGAAGGCGCATCATGTCGGATTTGATAAGGAAATGCAAGGAAACTTAATAAAATTACTGGAGGAAGAGAGCAAAAGAAAGAAAGGAAGTGACAGAAGAGTCAAGATAAGACTGTCTTTTACAGGCGGGAATAAATCAATCGAAGAGTACAGGTACGACACAAGATGGATGCTAGTCTAGCCGCCGATAGGGGGCGCGTCACTGAGAAAACTGCTAAAAGTTACGTTGTGTGTCTTTAAAACCAAATATTCAAGTTTATTTTAATCATTTTTAATAGTTTATCAGAATTTATTGAGAGCACCTGTCCTGCAGTGTTAGTTATAAATCAAACGAACATCCTATAGTGCTGGGATGCAGTGGCACCCCCAAGGGGTGGCCATGGCCGCCCCGAACAAAAAGCTGGCCACTCCAGCATAAATGATATTTTTTCAGTTATATAAACTTTTATGTATTTTTAACACGGTGCAGCATGCTTTGCTTGTATTTGAATGTTTAAAATTTTATACGCTGATAAAAAGAAAATAAATAAAAAATATTACATTAGAACTACCATTTTCTGCCATTGCTCTTTTGCTGTAGTCCGCCGCCGGCCTTTCTTATGCAAATTCATCCAGGAAGGTGCCACCCAGAACCACTCCAACTAGTTTCTAAAGCCCCTTTCACATCAGCACCTACTTAGCCCTCCCGTCATTGGGCTGACACCCCACTAAACCAGTTTAGTTTGTTCACATTACTTTTGAGGGCAACTGAGGCTGTCTTCAGCTGTAGATATCAGTGTGGGCGAGGTCATCATAGGGAAGTTTTGTGAAGTCACTTGTTTGCGACACACACACTGAACAACAATGGAGGAAGTCGAGTTTGTGCTTTACCTGCTGTTTGTTTTATCAACACCGTTGACCACAGTGTTGTGGGTATGCAGCTGGTAGATGTATGGAGGATGTCCCCAATAACTATAGCAAGCCAAATCTGAACTCCCAGGACAACAGTACTCGTTTGTTCATTAATTCTACTTAAATTAAAGGTGAAATGAAGGAGTTTTGCTGCAGATAATGCCTTATATAGAGGCCCATGCATTCTGCCCCCTTCATGTCCATTACATGGACATACCTGGAACTACAACTAATTTAAATCCAGTAGCATCCAAAGTCAGAGTGATGCAGAAATGTTACTGGTGAATAAATGAACGTATGAATTCCAGAAATAAGGTCCAAGTTAATAAAAACAGAAGTTATCCTTTAATAACCCTTGGCTACCCCGTGATTTTCTCTGGCCACCCCTAAAAAAATCTCTGCAGGCGTTCCTGCTGGGATGTCCCAGCCAACATGAATCAGCTAATGCTAAACGCTCACTGACCAAACGTTGAGAAAAGTATGTTCCAGTTTCTTCTACAGGCTATCTCACACTGACAACTAAAAGTGGATTTAACCCACACTGAGTCGTTCATGTTTGAAGTTAAACTGCAAAACTGGCCATTATAAAGGCTGGAGACTTGCTGAACCCATGTAGCGCTGTAACCTCGATACGGTCTATGGCTGTAACACCAATATAAGTCGTATACAATCATAGTACTGCAAATGGCAACATCACATTTTAATTTTACATTTGATAAACATTTATGTGATTTTATCAATGAGCATTTACCTTAACTTCAGCGTACAAAGCTGGCTGGTTATCCCTGACGTGCTGAAACATGTTGGAAGTATTTCGTCCTTTCATGGCAGCTTTCTTACAGCATGTTTTGCATGCTGGCGAGCCGTCTTCTTTGATGTCGGCTTGTTTATTTTTTCATTGCCAAATAATTTCTACACAGATTATTTTATGCGTTTGTTTGGAGGCTACAACTGCTCTCCTTCCATGTTTCCCTGCTCATGCACACCTCCTTAGCTAATCACACTGAATGTAAACAGGGGAACAAACGTGGCCGCAAGTGTGAACTGGTGAGACTGTGCAGCATCACTGTCACCAGTAGATGGCAGTAATGCGACTCAAACCTATCCAGTCTACTAAACGCAACAAAGAAGAAGAGAGCAAGCAGATTTGCTTTCACAATTCTGTAAAATGATGATATTCAGGAAACTTTACAATTATTAGTCGTAACTTTTAATAATGTGATTAATCTTAAAAACTAATAATCATGACATCCCTATGTCACATCCTATTTGTATCTCTTTATGTTATCTTACATGGACTCAGATTTCAGAGCTTCTCTTTTCTGGGTAGCCAATCATGACTTCTACATGTCTATTTGCTGTTTGTTTGTTTGTTTTCTTCTTCTCATTCCATCACAAACACATGACCCACCCGCTGGCATGAAAGTGCGACAGATGGGAAGTAGTGCACAATACAAGACAAACAGTGAGTGAGTGACCACTGAGCAGCCGCAGAAGTTCTGATGAACATGTGATGAATGTTCCAACACGTCATCATGAACAGATGAGTTCATCCCTGACGGAGCGGCTCAGTTCCTCGCTCAGGAAGCCAGGGCCCGCCAGGTACACATCACCCACTCCACAGTCCTTTTGTTCAGTAGTAAGAAGTACGAGTAGGTAAAGATTCCTCATCTAGGTTGCCTGGAAACTAAATGGACCAGTGGTCTGCCTCATGCAACACCATCTCCACTAGCAGATTAGCTGGAACTTCATTTCACCGAACCAGAAGCTCACTTTTCTTTGCAGTCCCTGATCATGAAATTTTGTTAGGGTGATGGACGGATTTTGGTTACATGATTAACTGCTGAAGATGCAGACAATTTCACAAATAAACAAGTCCAGATCTTTTATTAATGTACACAGAAAGTTATCAGGAAGGAAGCTTTGTGCTCAATGTAATCCCACTTTTCCTGCAGAAGTGGGCTCAACGCTGCATCCTGATGGCAAAACTTCATCTTCACTTCTTATGTAGCATCGTCTATATTTACACACATATTTTAAACCCTCTCTCCTTCCTGTTGTCAAGTTTTGTGTTTTTCTTTTTCTTCTTTCTGAATGCTGAAATACAGAAATAAATCCACTTGGCATTATTTTTAAAAAGTTGTACAGCTGAAAAAACATCCAAAGACAACTGAGAACAGAGTTTAGAGGATAAATTCAGTAACATAAGCTGAAGAAAGAAAGTGCCATGGATTCTGATGCGGCAGTGTTCCCTGCCAGAGGGCAGCGTGGTGAACAAGCTGTGGCTGAAGTGGGTTTTGTCTTTTAGTGTGTTTTTAGACTGCACAGACAACTCCCCGTTATCACTGATGCTGTGCCAGTTTGTGGATTCTGAACAATCCTGAAGAGCTTCTCCAGCTTCATCTGTCCGCTCTCCAAAGGGTTTTGTGGTTTATGCTTTTATCCCCTTTTATCTCTCAGGTATAGGATGTGTAAGAGCTTTAAAGCCTTATGTGAGACTGTTAAGATGATGGTAAAATGTATGATCTTTTTTTTCTTTGTCATTTTTATGAACATGAGGAAATTTGCTGTTACAATACACATTCATATTTTCTAGGAAAACATTTTCTCTTCTTTCCCATTACGGGACGAGGCAGTGGCGGTTCTACATTGAATTACTCCCCGGGCGAGACACCCTTCAAGCGCCCCACCTTCCCAGCTCCATGCGCACAAAAAGAACTTGCCATGTTTGATAAACGAGATTAGACTGATATTTCTCATTGGGCTTCGTGCACAGCTCTACTACTTCCTGAAATAAAGCCAGCTTCTTTGTCTCCTGTCTTTCATTATTGGACGATTTGATTAATCCAGGTGTATCTGACCTCAGCAACCACACCACTATCCTGAAAGACAGCAGGCAAAGGAGCTGGCTTAAGTTCAGGAAGTGGTAGTGTTGTGCATAAAGCCCATTGCCCAAATCCTTAGACAGAACATTTGAAAATCGCACAGCCCAGTTATTCCACTGTTGCAATTACAACAGGAAACATAAGACAAATAATAAAATGCTGCACAAAACATATAGGTTATCAGAACTTTTGAAAAATCCACTGTAAATGTGGCAAAAATCTGTACAATCAGATCATATAAAACAAACAATATAATAAACAAAAAAGTTTTAGAATAAATATTCTAACTAGCATATATTCTTTATCACATAAATAACACATTAAAGAGTTAAGGTGTGACTCACTTTAGTAAATTTTATACCGTGCATCCAGCTGATAAAAAAACAAGAAAAATAGGCTCGATGCGCCGTTTTTATTAGACCCATTATACCCTATTAGGTGGTCCACATGACAAAAGAATAGGCCTATAACAACTAAAATAAATAAGCCTGTTTAAAAAAAAAAAAAAAAAAAAAATCACAATTTTGAAAGTAGGCTACCACCGGTATTCAAATTCAAACTGAAAGCCCTGAGACAACTTTTTAAAAGCCCATTTGGCTTTCTGTGCATTAATACTGTGATGGTTTCAGTAGCCAGTGTGTAAGGGCTGGTTGTTCTCTGGGCTGGTTGTTCTCTTTTGCAGCTTGATGCATGGCATCAACCAATCAGAGCGACTCAGTGTCATAACACATTTTCTGACGGAAAATATCAAGAGGGACTCGGGGAATCTCTTCACTTTATGAAGACAATGGGGGATGGGGATGGAAATCCGGCCAAAAATAAACAGTCGAATTATTAGCCACGTTAGCTCTGTCACGTCTCACTGAACAGTCAGGTACAGATGGACTTGGGTAGAATAAGAGTGTCCGTACAAAAGCGTTTTGTAAGTATCATGCGACACTATGACGACACTTGCACATCCTCTATACCTTTAACATGCTTGTCTAGGATTTTCTTTCTGATCTCCGGAGACTACTCTTTCCTTGCTTCCTCTGGTTCATGCTGATGTGGTACACATCATGTCACCGAACAGCACAGTGAATGCCTGCAGCCCTATAGGCCCACTGACTGATTACGGGACTGCAGACACCGATGATGCTTATTGGTGAACACACCTTGACTTAATGTCCCTTTGGTCACATTATTTGCAATCTTTTCTAGGGGTACCATCATTTTTGTCCAAGTCTGTTTCATGAGTTTATTTTTTAAAATAATTTTGTTGAAGTGTGGTTGAAAAGCAATGTCTGACTTTCATTGATTCATTTTCATAGAATTTTTATTTATGATTACTTTTGTCAGATTCAATTTATTTCTGTAACCACTGTGGGTTTTTCTTTCATTAACTGAGGGATACCAACAATTTTTTTCTACATCTGTACTCCTGTATCTCATTTACAATAAGCATAAGATCCTGAAAACAGCAGCCCTTTAGAGCCAAATTGCCATTTGCACACACTGTCGTCTCTATGAATAACTGACATTTTCCTACATGCAATTATTGCTATACATAATTTGTAACAACCATTCTGCTCTGATTGTTATTCATTTGTCTCTTGAACATCTTTAATAATGACTGAGTTATCTCTAGAACATGTTTTACAAAGCTGGAGCTTTCATCAGGTTGAATTTATGGAAATGTTAAAACATTTCAGAGTCAGCAGATGTGGTGAGAGGCAGAGGCTTTAGGGGTCAGGGGGGATTACATCTGCACCGTGCTTATATCTCTCTCTCTGCTTCATCTTCCTCTTTATATTCAGTCATTGTCCACCTATTCCTTCATCTCTTATTCAGTTATTCTTCTTCTCACCTCATTGCCTTCCTCTATTCTCCAGCGTTTCCAGCGTCATCTCTCCCTTCTTTCCTCCTGCAGCCTTTGGCACGCTGCCACGTTCATGCCACCAGTAGGTCACGGCTGACAGATGGTGGGATCGTGAGGGCCGAGGCCATAAGATGCTGGGCAGAATGAAACAGGACATGCCCCATACATTAACAGGACTCAAGGCTGGTCCCCGTTTTTAACCTTTATTTACATCAGGCATGCCTGTGGGGAGCTCTTTCTACATTTTAACAAAGCCTTTTGGTCTCTGCTTTAGAAGTGCTGTGACATTTGGATTCTTGTATACTCCTTTTCATTCCCCAAGAGGGTGAAGTACAATCAGAGAATCCTTTATCTTTTGTTGCTGTTGCTCCCCACAGTCTGACATGTGTCTGCTGAGGAAACGGAGCCTAATTTAAAATGTCACTTTTTTCTTAAGGTTGTTTGGAGATGGCCTTCGTCCTCTAGCTCCTTTTAGATGAAATAAAATCATTGCTAACACAACAGCCTTTCTAAAGAGTAAATGTCAACACTTCTGCCAAGAGAAAAAAAACAAGGTTTGGGAGAATATAAACTTTACAAAGACTTCCACATTTTTCATGAAAGTAGTTGAACAAAGTCAAGTGAATAAATTTCATTTAGCTGTCCTGTGAATGTTGCTTCTTTTATTTATCACAGCTTTTATGACAGGATCTGTCCTTGTTTGTTCGATGTCATCAGCTAAGAGCACATCTAGTGTAAAGTCAGTAGCACATAACACTGCTTTGTCTCATGATTATCTCACTTCAAATTCCAAGTTATTACAGTCTGCTCTGAGGCCCTGTTTTCAGCTCTCAGCTCTATCTCTTGTTACCATTCCCTTCCCATCAGCTGCTCTCAGCTGTAGGCAGAGCAGCCCAGTCAGGCAGCCATAATCCAGTCCAACACCCGCTTGAGTCCCCCCCACCTCCCTGCAACCACAATCTGCCACTTCCATGCACAGCACCAGCGGCAATAGTTTGCTTTCAGTAGCCCAGTTAAAGGGAAACTTTGAAAGAAAAGAAAGACTTCAGCAACTTCTTTATCTTTAACTTGAATTCATTAGTTAACATCAAGTTCACTGACGTCAAAACGCTCATTAATACTTGTATGCTATGCTTCAAGTTTTACCCAGTTAACGGTTTTGATGTTTTGTAACAAACACAAGCTTGTGTATCTGATCCACATATTGTCAGGCAAGCTACTGATGATCTCAGGAGATAAACTAAGACAAGGTTTTATTCCCAACTTCCCCATTGCCCCAGTTCTTTCCCACTCATCAGTTCCTCTTTCCTTACCAGTATGATGTAATCTGTGATCATAAAGGTTTTCTCAGGACCTGAACAACCTTACCAGTAACCCAGTTCCACCCAGAACCTGCTGGTTTTACATTAAATGCTCCAAATTATGTAAAAAGTGTTATGATGCTGAATGTTTTGAACTGGGCAGCATCAATCTGATGAGGTGGCCAAACTTCATCTTCACATATTTAATATCTAAACCTAATCATGTATTGATTTCTTTTTTATGTCTAATCTTAACTGCATTTTTTTTTAGTTTAGGAGTTTCATCTTGGACAGTAGTGTCCAACTCTGGTCCTTGAGGGCCACGTTCTTGCAGGTTTTCTATGCCTTCCTGCTCCAACACACCTGACTTAAATTAATGAGTCATTGTGCACAACGTCATGGCTGTTACATTCTTTTAGTTGTGTCAGGGGCGTTGGAACAGGAAAGGAAAGAAAACCCGCAGGACAGCGGCTCTTGAAGACCGACTTTGGATACCCCTGATCTGTCCTTAGTGAAAGAGTTGGGCAGGATAATGATCTGATCTGCCTGGAGACCAAGTTGACTTGATTTTTGATTGGCTACAAACCTATTCAGAAAAATCTTGGTCAATCTTGGTAGCTAGTGATCTGAGTTTGTTTGCTAAAGACGATCTGTTAGCATCATGGGCTCTTCAGACGGTGAACGAGCATTTATCAGACAAGACAGCATTTGGAAACTAAATGAACTTATTGTTAATGACAATGTTGTGGTTACCTCTTTCAGTGTTGCTGCAGATTTTTATTTTTTTTTTTTAACTTCATTTGTTCGAAAACCCCAACTTGAATTCACCCTTGTTCAGGAATGAGGACTAGCTTGACTCACACTCGATGGCGTGCTATAATTGGAGAATATGAATTACATAGAACCTGTAGAAAATGCTGCTGTCTCATTCAACCATTTTAAAACAAAGACAAAGCTTCTCGTCCATGAACAGGGACTTGGATACTCGCTCTTGACTTTCACATGGCGTCATCAGTGCACAACACATCATAATATACCCCCAAAACAACAGAAAAGTTAAATTTGTTGTCATGGCACCTTTAAATAAATCCACTCATCTGTCTGAATGTATTATTTGTTATAGGGGAGGGAATTTGTGATTAATCACAAGTGAATTCAAGACACTCGGACATTAAATCGCGGTTGGAACCTCAACATTGTCGTCATTCACTGCGTTTACATGCAGCCAATAACTCTTTCATAACCCTTTCATAACCGGAATATTAGCAATAACCCGGTTGCGCACGGCCATGTAAACACTGGCAAAAACCCGAATATGCTCATTTTCGGGTTTTTAAAAACCCGAATATTACCCCTGGGTTACTCCTTTTCTAACCGGAATATTTGGTCATGTAAACGCTTATTGGAATATCTCCATTGAAAGGAATATTTAATTGTGTTCTGCGCATGCTCTATCTGCAAGTATTCTTTTGATTAAACTACAGGGAGTATTTTATACCAGCGATCAGACAGTGCTTTGCACAGCTTGCTAGTTTATACGTCACCATGGCAACACGCATCTCGAGAGGAGCTGGTGTGCAAACAGTTACATCGCGGGGCTCCATCACTCATTTGGCAAAGTTTGGTGAAGGCGTGACAGGAAAATTCACTGACTCCAGCCGGAGTCAGTTAACTTCATCATTGCAACCGTTCCCACCAGTCCTGACGGCAGAACTTTATCTGTCTTGGGGACTCTGCTGGAAACAGGAAGCGTGGATGTGCACAGCTCCGGCTCCGAGCACCAATCTCTCCTTCTGTGACCCGTTAGCTACTGCTGGTGGGTCGGTACCAGCACTCCGGACTGCAGTCAAGCCCGCCGCCTCTCGCGGATCCGCGGCAAAGCCAACTGGCGTTATTTTGGCTGTAACTCTGAAACTTGGCTGGCTTTACCGCAGTGGCCCCGGATGGTTCATTATCCACCATCATCGTGACGTTTTCCGTGCGTCGCGGTTTGGGTCGGGATATTCCAATTGATTTCAGTTATCATGTATACAGGAGTAACTCTGTCTGCTCACGCATGTAAACGGGTTATTCCTAATCTTTCAGAAACCGGAATATTGACCTTAACCCGAATTTTGATGGCATGTAAACGTGGTCATTGAACAACACTAGTTTCCATTTTACATGAAAGTTGGTTTTGAAACATAAGCAATCAGAACAGCTGACACGTACCACATGTTGAATAAACTGTAATGATCCTTTTTAGCAGCACTAGTAAAAAGGGATTAAATGGCTGTAACGAATTGGAGCAAAGTGTCATAAGATGACTTCATGTTTGTTATTGAGAGAAAAAAGTCTGCAAGGAGGAGATTGGTGAGGATGGATGGGTTAAAAAAGAATAGCCTTTACCTCAGGGCACTGATGCTCTTTTTTTCCTTAACCTTGTTCTTTTCTTGTTCTATAACCTGAAGCCTTTAATTATTGCAACCATGACAATCACTTTTCCTCTGCTGCATAGCAACACAGTATGCAGAACAGGAAACCAAAATGAGGAGCTAAATTAAGCCAAAGTGTCCCTGCATCAGGAGGAAACTGCAGAATATTGACTGATTTAAATAGATTGTGTTGCCATAAGTAGCATTTTCTTAAGGTTTGATGTGGGTTAAAATTATTAAATGACATGTTAACTTCAGTGTTCCTTAAAGGAACAGTACACCCAAAGAATGATGTGTGTTCATTATCTCCTCACCCTCATGCTGAGCAAGACTGTGAAGCACTTTTTTTAAGATCTCAAATGCAGCCAGAGATCGGGCAGGTTTCGTTTTCCCCCAACTTTCATATAATGGAATTCACCGGCGACTGAACCAAAAAGGTCCATAAAGTCCACAAAAACTTGGCAATATTCCGTCTTACTGCTCGTCCAATGTAATCCAAGTGTCCTGAGTGGGTAGCGTCCATAATTTACTCCAAACATCATCATTTAGTAGATTTTTATAGCCTAAACAGTAGTACATTACACTTTCTATTTGCACGTTTGTGTGAGTTCACAGCTGCGGCGTTCAGCAACTACTCTGCCGATAATGCAAGCGTAGAAGAAGAAATTTGCTGTTTACATTGTGCTAATAGCGAACGAGCTATGGAAAAACCAGGACAAACACAAGAAAGGTTGGCTGATGATTTAAAACAAAGAAAGAAAGAAAAAGAACGCGTGATCTCGTCTGCTGAGGCTTCCGTAGTGTCGTGAACTCGCATGGGCGTGCTTTGCGGCAGCTAGATGTAGTAATGTTTAAACTATAAAAATCTACTAAATGATGTCATTTGGAGTAAATTCTGGACGCTACCCACTCAGGACACTTGGGTTACATTGGACGAGCAGTATGGAGGAATATTGACAAGTTTTTGTGGACTTTTATGGACCTTTTTGGTTCAGTCGCTGGTGAACTCCATTATATTAAAGTTGGGGGAAAACGAAAACCTGGCCGATCTCCGGCTGCATTTGAGATATTAAAAAGTGCTTCACAGTCTTGCTCAGCATGAGGGTGAGTAGAAAATGAACGCACATCATTCTGTGGGTGTACTATTCCTTTAATTAATAATTCTAAATATTATTACCATGTTTGCAGTTTCTGCAATTAAGAAACATTACATTCCCTGTAAAACTTGAAAACTGAGCTTCATCCTCATAATTTTTTTTTTGAAGGTTTGATCATATTTCCCAATATTGCAGGAAAATATAATTTTCAGTCTAATGAATCCTGAACATCAGGAGTCTTAAGCTGTAGCTGCCAAAAAATTTGCTGATGTTGGCAGAACGGGATCGTAAATACACCAGCAGGCCTGTCAGGACTGCTGGGAGGGAGCAGTAGTGTTTGAGTTTACAGATTTAGAGGGCTTGGATGTCCCCTGCCTCATTTGCCATGATGTGTTGCATCACAGAGCCTGTAATGCCTTCCCTCAACTCTCTCTCTCTCACACACACACACACACACTGCAGTGAACATCACTTGCTAAGAGAGGTACACTTGTTAATTAAGTCAGCAAGAAAAGGGGAAGGGTGGGGGACGGCAGGATGTCAGTGTCATCCAGCTCATCGCGCTGTCTGGAGCTCAGCAGATGGTGAGAGGCAGAAGAGAAAGTAGTGCAATGTGTTTCTGTGCCACACTTCATTGTGGGGAGTCGAGCTTCTTCAGCAGGACGCGTCTTATCCAGGTTACTGCAGAGAGAGATGAAAGATAAATCCACTCAGGATGCTAACTGGTACCACATGATTTAGACATAGATGAACTGGCTGCTGTGGGCGTTGCTAGCTGGACAGCAGTGTCTTAAACAAGCCGAGCTGAGCCAAAGATGAGAGAGCAGATCTAAGGACAAGAGAAAAGTGTTTCCTCAAGGCCAGAAAAAAGAAGCAAAGCATAAATGATATGTAGTGAGGATGAAGCGGAACACAGTAGTATACAGAGTAGGGGTGGGCATTGGCAAAGACTTAACAATGCGTTACATATCACGATACATGGGTCACGATGCAATATAATATTGTGATATTGTGGTACTGCAATATATTGTGATATTCTAGGCACTTTAAAGAGATTTCAAATGCAGCTTGAAATAAATGTTGTACCTATGTACATACTGTACGTCGGATGACTGAAAGAACAAAATGAGTCAAAATCAATTAAATTCAACTTATCCATGTCGCCTTTATTAAACTTGGACAGGTTTCTTTGCCACTTGGATCTCATGATAAAACCATTTACAATCATTCCCCTAAACATATTTCTCACTTTAGCATAACCCAACTTAATAGATGTTAGATGATAGAAGTGAAACAATATTACCATAGCTTAGCTGGAGTAGTATAAATGTGCATGAATTCATGTAAAAATGAGTAAAACAGTAAAACAAAGTAGTATATGAGTATATGAAAAAGCATTTTAGTGCATAAAAATAAGCATTTCAACCAGTGCTTTATAATCTCAAACAACTGGGTGCTCTATGAAAACCTTGATACACATTTTAACTTGTACTTTCCATTGTGTGTAAAGTTTAACCTGAACCTGCAGATGCACGGATAGATATCAGAGCTAAAGTAGGGACTTTACTACATGCTGGACAGTTAAAAATAGAACAAAATCTCACAAGATTTCATCATTATATTACAAAATTTTGATTTTGGTAGTAAGAATATTGACACCACATTTTTTAATATCAATATGATATAGCAACATAAATATTTCGATATTTCACTGTGTCAATATTTTGTTACACCTCTAATACAGAGCAACCAGACAGGCACTGGAGCACGATGGAGGTACAGCAGTGACACAGTTTACATAAACTCATGATATTTTGGCAATATTTATTTATCACAGGGATTTCTTTTTTTCTGTTTACAATATGTTGTAGAATTGTACCATTTGGAGGAAATTTAATTTAATGTACAATTATTGGAAAGATTTGACACATTCACAAATTTATCACCCAAGTTTCTACTTTTATATTGTCTGTTATTATCTGTGGACCTGGGAAAAAAACGATTGAATTAACTAATTAGCAATTTTTTTGCAGGGGATTTAAAAAACAAGTAAATCAAGTTTTTATGTAATGGTGCATTTTTGGCTCCCGGAGCTTCCGAAAGTGTTGGTTTTACACTGCAGTATGGCAAGCAACATCATCATCATAGTACACTTTAAAGAGTAAGCGACAACATGGCCGCCGGTGAGAATAGTGTGACTTAAAACACAGTTGGACTTTGATTCAAAGAGGGTGTTCATTTATTTATTTTTCACCCCAATAATGAGAGTCACATTTTTCTTCTTTATGATTAATTAAAAGCAAAATTTGTTTTAAGTTGTCTGCCATTTGTACTTATCACTTTCCTTAATATGTAGGAGGGAAAATCGGGAAAAAACAAACAAACAAACAATAAATAAATAAAAACGTAAATCAAATTTAAAAAAAAAAAAATCTGAGATTTTCATGTCGCCCAGCCCTAATTATATGATGTCATCAACAAGGGCCATATTTAGGCAGAAGCAAAACATAGACCTTATAAACAATTTATCGAAATAAATATTTTTTTATGAATTACTGATTAAAGTCTCTTTTTAATAATTAAAATCTCACCCTGTATACTTTATTCATCATAAATTTCATGGAACAAGAGTCCTCTTCAATTTAAGCCATTAACCATGGTTCTGTGATGTTAACATGAAGCGTTATTAAATATTAAATGAAAGAGTTTATTGAGTGGAAATAAGCCCCAAACTGTGACTACAGAAAGGGCTGAAAAATTTAATTAAAGGGAAATTAAATCATTGATTTTATAGGACCGCAGGATAAACCTATTTACAATTAGCAGCAGTAAATGGGATTGTAGTATAAGTTCATGTACTGTAATTTGTCTTTGCCTTCACCGAGGTGCTTTGAACCAAAACACTGTGTGCGTGTTGTGTATCTGCCAACTTGTTTTTATTGTTGATGTGGTGTTTTTATGCTAAGGTAATCAGCTGGTAAAACAAAGTATTTGCTGTAGTATTTTGTTCATAGAGAGAGATGGGAGTTTTCACCACATTGCTTGAAACAAGTAAAGAACCACAGCTGCTTCCTTCTTTAAAAGCCAAAGCTTTTTCATGCTTTGTCAGCAGTTTGTAGGACAGCTTTAAAACAGCAAAAGTGCTTTCCAAATATTCTGTCAGATATGAGAGGTTGGAGGCAGAAGGGATACACAAAATTTGGCTGGTGATCAATAATAATTGAGCAGAAGTTCTGCTGTAAAGTAAGATGTAGAGCTGAGCCTGCTGTGAGGAGGCCCAGCACAGGTGGGCCTACAGAAGGTGGGAGCAGGCAGCTGCTCACTTCTTTTCTTCTTCATCAATTCTTTTTTTTTCTTTTTTTTTTATTTCTAACTGAAATTAAAAATAAACGCTAACATAACACAAAAAGGAGTTTTGGAAGAAGTTTAGAAAACTTATCAGGTCCAAAACCATTTAGTCAGACATAAATTTCACATTCACTGTAACTTAAAGGTGTCATAACCGAGTGTTTTACATACACAATACTTCTTAAATTATCTTCAAATGAATTTTTAATTATAGTTGGATGGGAGGAAAGTTTAATGAGCTCATTTTAACCTCTTTTTATCCCCAAAGTTTGTTTGTTGTGAGAATACGTACGAGAGTTAGACCTGTCTGTAAGCGCGTACACGAAGCAAACGTCAAAGCCAAAACAAAGTTTTATCAGGACAGAGCAGGTGAAGGAAATGATGTCCCAACAGAGAAAAACGTGATAAAAACGTAACGGTACCGTTGATGGAGAGGATCCGCGGAGTAAAAGGGCTGGACTCTGATGAATATAAGGAGCGGACGTCTGACGTGAAGTTAACCAAACAGCAACAAGTAGCATTAGCTTTTGTAGCCACATTAGCAGCTCGTCACCATTCATTTACCATCGTTTACTGGCCGCTTACCATAGACCAATAGAGAGAGGGACGAACCTTCCGCTACGTCACCCGATCATTACTTTAAAAAAGTAATTAATTATAGTTACTAATTACTTCTCCCAAAAAGTAATGGTGTTAGTAATGGAGTTACAGCTTTACAAAAATAACTAATTACTTGGAAAAGTTATTTTTCCGTTACTTTTTAATGTTTCTTTTTATGTAAATTTAAATTAACTTTAAAGTAACATCAATTAATCTATTAAATTAATCCTTTGCTGAATTAATATAAAAGTGAATATCAGATCTGACTAATGAATTAAATTAATGGAAACTTCACAGAATGAATTTCTAACAGAAAAATCGGGGACACTCAGACTGATGGATGTTTTGGCTCCCCCCCCCCCCCCCCCCTTAAGCTCATGCAGTTCTAACAGCCAGACACCATGAGGAAGCACGAACTAATCAACGTTTCTCATCATGTTCATGTCTTTTATCTCTGAGAGAAACTGGTGTTTGTGATGAATCCAGTTAATAATTCTTCCCGTTGTGCGCGCATGTTCGGCTGCGCACATTGACATGAGGTATGACAGTCCATCATTATCATCATCATCATCATCATCACTGTTTCTGTACCGCTCCGGGTCAGATGAAGACAGATCCAGTATGCAGAACTAGTGTAATATATCTTTAGTATTAACTATTAACAGAATTCGGGTCACGGGTGAAAGAAATAATTCAGGGAAACTTGTTGCTGGAATATGATGCTGCTTGCATCTTAAACCGGATTCATCCTGTGTCAGCATGTGTGTCAGGTTGGTGACGCCGTACGCCCGGTAAAGGTCCGCAGCGGCTCAATACCAACTTCTTCAAGCCTGGAGTGCAACCGCGGCTAAAAGAACACAGCAACTCCTGTTTTTACTCTAACATTTGTGTGGAGTGGAGGCATGTGTCTGCAGCGGAGTGATACGGAGATACCTGCAGGCACTCGCCCATATCACTCCGCCTCCTCTCTGGGAGAGTACCAGCAAAAATAGACCCAACAAAAGTGAAATTTCTGTTCACCAGGAACAAAATGGAATCTCACATAACAATAGTAACGCGCTGTCAGTGAAGGCCAGTAACGGTAACGGCGTTGTGATGATAGACTTAGTAATTAGTTAGATTAACTCGTTACTGAAAAAGTAGTGCCGTTCGTAGCGCCGTTTATTTCTAATGCTGTTATTCCCATCACTGGTCGTCACTGAAATGGTCGTCACTGACCGGGCTTCCGGTCTGCTGCCTATCAGTCAAAAGGACACGCCCTTAATTATGTGTAATTTCAAGATTAAATAACATCTAAATGGGTGAAGTATAAAAAAAATCACCCCCTCCCTCCACAGGAGGTTGCAGCTGTCCTCTTACACAAAAGATAATAAGTCACACAAGCAGCAACACTTACAGACTGCACATCCTCACTGAATAGACATAATCCACTGGTCCCTGGTCGATTGATCCACTGTTACAGCGCTGAAACTGCTGAATTTCTGCTGAAGCAGCTCAGCACGGCAGATTTTTTTTTTTCCTTGTCATCGTCATGGTCATCCTCTCTGATAAAGCTGGTCATTAATCGCTACTCCGTGGCACGTAATCAGCTGATTTCAGGTGGTGCTAAAGAGGCTAGCTTAGCAGCTAGCAGCTTCTGTGGATCACGTCATCCCCGGAGGAAAAACAATATTGCTTTCGGTGGAGAGCGCGCTCTTGTGGCCAATTCTGGTGTAAAGAGAGAGCTCGCACTTAAAGACACAACCAGTTTCACTCTCTGGAGTTTCTGGCACGTTTTAACTGCGGTCCTGTTCCAATACACGTTTTAACGTGAAAAAGCTGGATTTCCAGGTGATGACTCCTTCAACAAAAGTTCTTGAAACAATACACCATACTTGATGAGAACAAAACTCTCAAAAAGATCAACAATATCTGTATATTAATTATTAATAGTTCTCAAAAATACTCAATAATAACTGTACTCACTTTTGTAAATCACAATACAAGTTTTTACTTTAAATCATACTCCTCATTATCACACTATAATCCTTAATAATACTCAATAATAAAGATAATAATAATCTCATTATAATCATAATGCACAATATAATACTCAACAATGATAATACTATATAATGAATTATAATATACATAGGTCTTATTATTTTTCACATATCTTTTTATTATATTGTATTTCATTATTTGTTTGCATTTTTTACACCGCAGCTGTTCCACAACTGAACACCTCTAGAGGAAAAGCAGTGGAGTAGTTGATGTTGAAGTTGGATATAATGATGTGACTAATAGAACTGTCAAAATTGCTCCAAAATGATGTTTGAATTTTTTTTTCTAAAATTCACAATTAACTAGAATATATTCTATTATCCTTTATAGCATTGTGCCGACAGGAGGACAAATTAATACAATACATAAGGGTTTTTTTATTTAAATATTAACATGTTTAGCAATGCCCAGGACATTACAAAATGGACTCGCTTCAGTTCTCCCGCCCCCGCATCTCCCTAACTTGTGCGAGGAATTAAAGGTTCTGACAAATTAAAATTAAATCGACGAACATTGAATGCTCCGAGCAAGCTGGAATAAACATGGAACAACTTGAAACAGTCGGCCTATAATCAAACCAGTGTAGGAAATGTAGGCCTAACGTAATAGGCTATTTTCCCCTCTGTTTATTTAATATTCGAATATTAATTTTCACATCAGAATATCTGATTTTTATTCATATTCAAATATAGAATATTCGTTGACAGCCCTAGTGACTCCTGTGTACACTGCGATGCAGATGCTGAAATGACAGGAAGACATGAATGACTGAATCTTGTTTGTTAAAAACTGACTTCATGAGTGCGTTTGTTTTGGCTGATTTGGGCGAGCCGGTATGCTTATCCGTCCCGTCCCCTCTGAGACCTCACACCTGATGTATTTCCAGAGTCAGAGAGCAAGAAGGAGCTCGGCTCCTAAATAAACTGACCTGTCCCACTGAGACCTTCCTCTGCCTCAGAGACGAGCAGTAAATGTGTCCCAGCAGCAGATATGAATTATATATGATCCCTCTGGTGCGACGAGGCGCCGGTGCATGTGTGTGTGTGTGTGGTGTGTATTGACGGTCCGGTCACACACACACCCCCGCTATCTTAACTGCCGGGGTTATCTGCGTCTGAGCGTCCCCCAGGTCAACACATTATCTAAATGATTTAATATGGCGGCAGCTGCCCCGACCCTCTCCTGTCATTGTGCAGTGAAGCGAGGAAAGCGAGCTCTCCAGGATGAATACGAATACTTAATTGTTTTGCTGTTATTGTTGTTGGTTTGCAGATATGACAGTTATTATGTTACATCATGAACACACCCTCTTTTATCTGTGAAACACAGACCACTTTCTAATGATACTGAGGACTAAACTAGAATGAAGATGAAGTGGCTCCTTCGAGTTCATTAGAAAGTCTTAGATTCTGGAAGATTTTTCCTGAGTGTGATTTTACATATCACAGAGCTGGGGGATCTAAACGCTCTCCATCTCCTCTTGCCTCTTTTCTTATTCATTAGATTCTGCTTTGTATTGATTGAGAATCACAGACCAGCAACTGGGATGAGTGCTTGTGTTTGCTACTGGGTTTTCCAGAGTGTGCAAGCTCAGGTACGTACAGTGTAATTAAATGTGGGGTGTGATAGGAACTGTGACGGTTTATACACTGGAAAGTAATTAAAAGCAAGGCAAACACTAAATGTCCTGCCTACAAGTTTGCCTTGCTTCTTTCAACCTAAAATATGTTGTTAGTCTGTTAGAGTGGAACTGGTAAGATTAATGGATGCACGTAGTGGTGCAAACATTTGAAGATAAGATTAAGTCCTTGAACGTCGCAGGTTTTGAGCTTAATGCTTAAACCTGCTCTCTTCTCTCTGAAGAAAATACGCATACAAAATAGGCTCATTGTGTTCAGCATACATGGTCTAACGGGAGTTTTTAGTATCTATAGGCGCTTTTGTACTGTAGGAACCTTTTTGAGTTCCTATAACCTTTTCGGGAATCAGGCCGTTTTTTTTGTGCATTCAGACATATAGAAACTAGGGACCTCGGCCCTCAGTTCCTAAAACCTTTTTAGCTCCTACTTCGAGGTAGGGTTGTCACGATACCAAATTTCTGTTTCGATACCGATACCATTTTGTATTTCAATACTTTTCGGTACTTTTCGATACTTTTTTAAAAAGGTAAAATCAAAATCATTCTATACATGAAACATTATATGAACATAATTAGAAAAATAAATTGTAAAACTATCTAAATGAATTACTCATTGTAAGGCTTTTGGAATATTTTTTAAATGTGTTTCAAAATGTTAATTTATTTAATGTTGTGTCTCAATAGTCGATGATATGAAACATTAAACGGGTATGAGGTAATGTCTATAAAATCATGTTTGTGCGACTGACTTCTTTATAACATCAGTAAAGCTGTATTAATAATTATAATATATATATAATAATTGAACATATTAGTCAGTTCATCTCTGTCACCATTTTTAAACTTATTTAAACATTTTAAGGATGTAATAACTTTGAAGAAAATTAAAAATGTATTAACCGTTTATGTGTCATATGGAGGCTTCTGTAGGTTTCTGCTGGGCTGGAAGAGGTTTTGTGCTTTTTACTTTGACGTAACTGAACAACATCAGCACCAGTTGTTCCTGACTGAAGTCACTAAGTCCGCGTAGTTGTCCTTTAGAGGAAAAAAGAAAAGATGATGGCTTTGGAAAAGCCCGTGTTGATAAAGTAGGGGCTCAAAGTACAGTTTGGAAGTATTATGGATTCAAATGATGAAGGCGAGCCGTTGAACACTGAAGCACCGCAGTGAAAGCGATGCTACAGAGTTAGTCTTGCTAACAGAGGCAACACTTCAAACTTCAGGTAATCCACGGCAGCGTCCACTCGCCATGAACCAGCCTGTCTGCTACCTGTTGTCTCCTCCTCTTCAGTGAAGGTGCTTCACTGAGAGCCGCATCATTGACTACGTCACACTCACTGCTGGCCTCGCCGCTCTTAAAGAGACAGGCTCCAATTTACCAATTTAGCTGCATTTCTTTTTTCTTTTTAAAGTACCGTTTCTTTTTAAATGCTGGTATAGTACCGTTTTAAATGCTTTAGTATTGCGGTACTATACTGGTACCGGCATACCGTGCAACCCTACTTCAAGGCAGGGTCTTTTCGGGGGGGGCTCCGTGCTTGCTCCCAGGAAGGTCCTAAGCCTGTAGCAGAGTTGCACAATGGTGGTTTTTCGCCGGTTAACAGCAAGTCTGAGTGTGTCTTACCTTTAGTATTTTCTGGAAGTGATGATACTCATGACATGGCAAGAAAGTGACGGTGGGAAACGCCCAGCTGGCTTCACTATTAACTCTTCAGATGTAACAGGATACTAAGTCCGTTATTTTACAGTCTTTGGTTTCCTTACATTGACTCGACCATGGAGACCCAGCCTGGTACACCAGCCTGACCAACGGCATGCATGAGATACTGTACACGGCGAGTCAGTCAGGGTTTCCTCCATTGGGAAGTGATTTCCACTCTAGTAAAAAATTGACCTGACCAATCACAGCAAGGGAGGCGGGGCTTTATGACACGTCTTTTTCGGCGACTCATTTCTCTATCATAAACAGTCAGAATGGCGGCCGCAGAGGAGCGACTATATAACGATGCCCTTTCTGATGTCTTAATGAGCTGCACATGTCCTTAAACCAGCAGAAATTTGCTGCTCTGAAGGCTTTCCTCCATGTTTTCCTCTTACAAAAAGACGTTTGTGTTACTTCCGTGTTCCTCTGATTGCGTCTCTCCGGTTCACTTTGTTCCTGTTAGTCCTGCCTCTCATCTTGGATTGGAAATCAGTCTCCAGCGGAGGGAGCCCAGACTGACTTCCCATATATCTCACACATGACGATAGTCGGGCTGGTGTGCCAGGCTAGTGGAGACCTACTATCAATACATCATTAGCGCCATTATAAGATACTCTCAGGTGTGACCTCACATGCCGCGGAGGTCAGAACGAAACCCGTGGCCCTGATGGGAATTAGCATCAAGGTTTGTAAAGATGTCATAAATGTAATTTTAAAAAAGAAGATGGATAAAGTGTTTTTAGTGGATTCAGTTCACATTTGAATCAAACCAGCTACAGTCTCAAAATCAGCTTTTCTCAATGAGAAAATGCCAAGTACAGATTTCTAATATGCATCAATAATGATTTAGTTGTTTAGAAAGTTAATGGGAAAACTTCACAGATTAATCTCTCTGTTTGAGCACATTGATATTGACATCCCGGTATTATTTATTTAATTTGTTTTCCAATGATCTTGCAACCCCCTGAAATTATCTTGGAGCCCCAGTTTGGGAAAGGTCGTGGGCCATCATCAGTGTGCTGGTATAACTCCCTCCTTTTGAAACACAGCATCCTTTTATTTAAGGAAAATTTTGATATTTATATTCTTTGTCATAAAAAAAAGTACAGATAAGGGTACAGATAACGTACCAGATCGTGAAGGAGTATTGTTAAGAGTAGTGCTTTGATAAATCCTTAATGATACCCATCCTTAGTAGTGATGCCAAATAGCCGGCGAGAGCAAAATGTCCGGCCCGCAGAACCAGTGAGACTATGTAATAAATTTCCAAAAGGTGAAATAAAGCATCTTTGGTTTTATTTCAGTGTTTTCAACGCTGGGAATGTGCTGTATATTACATACCATTCTTTTATTAGCTGAACATTCTGATAATATTACACCAATGTATAAAATGTACGATTTCAAACACAAACATGTTGGTGGATGAGAGAAACCTGATTTCCCCAAGTCGGTCTCTACTGGATAATAAAGAATTCTGTGCATGCGTTTGCATAACTGGATTTTTAATCGATTTTTTCAGGGGAAACCCGGAAAGAAACACAATTATGATTAACAGCAGCAAAAGCAATCAGTTTCCCCAAAACTTTAGAAATATGAATCCAGTTTAATACATGGCTCTGGTGTTATGCACGCACACAATGTTCAACTGTTAAGCCAGAAAAAGCAAGCAAAACTAACTTTCTAACTTTGTCTGACATTTATAATATTGATGATGACCACATTTCCTCACACATGAAATAATGCAGCAGCCAGAGAGAAGCAGTCTGATCTATAAGCCAGTAGTTTACAGCAGTTTGCAGATGATGCAACATGAACATGCAGCAAAAATTTTCAGTTTTGTTCTTTCTCAATCAAATTTTATTAGAATAAACTTCAGGGCTTTTCAGCTATAAGGACTCATCAGTAATCCTTTAAGCCTTTATGAAAATTTGATTTTATGTTTTCAGTGCAAATCTCATGAACAAACTTATTTATTACTGCTTACTGCTGACTTTGAGGAGTTTTTGTCTATTAAGCTTTTTTATGTAATCCATCTGTGCTTGTGTATGCTGTTTGAATCATTATTGCTTGCACTTGCACAAGTTATTAGCTGCAGTAAAGGTTGTCATTTAAAACCGAATTGAAGAACTTTTGTAGATAAGATTTTTTTAATTCAAGCTTTTGATACAGTGTTGGGAAGATTTGTTTTATCTTGAAAATGAATTACTATATGAAAATTAAAATTGAGCATTGAAACAAAGAAAAAAATAGTCAAGCACGCAACTTTATTGCCCTTGGTGAAAGTTGCATGAATGCCAGCACTGTAAATGCAAAAAGGACCAGAATAATCACAGTTCAAGTTGTTAGACTGATAGCTTTGGGAAAGTAGTGCAGGAATAACTCAGCAGGGATCTTCGCTGCAGCAGTTTTAACTGGCACAACTAAACATAGCAGAAAAACTCAAACCCTTCCAAGGAAATACAGACTCTTGTGACAAAGATATCAATGCTCCTCTCATTTAACTCCTTCTGCGCTTACTCTGTACTGTTATGTAAGAATATCTCATTTTAAATGCACTTTAATTGTGTTCAGTCACTAAAAGACAATCATCATGGAAGACCGAGCATAGATGCAGCTTCTTTACCGACATGTAAGTTAATTATATTTAGGTGTTTACACATCTGTTTGGAGGTGAAAATGCAGTTAATTCACATACAGCAGTCCTCAAAATTATTCATATCCACCAATTAAAGAAGGAAAAAAAAACAAGTAAAGCACGATGGGGCTACGAAGGTAAAATTTTGTTGAGCAACACTTTGAGGCAATCACTGCATTCAGGTGTTTTCTCTAATGTTCAGGTGCGGACGTCTGCACCTGATGACAGGTGACTGTTCATGGGAAAGATGCCCAAATGTGTCTGGGCCAGTTTTCTTTTTTTTTCTTTTTTTTTTATTATTAATTTAAACCGCAATTCAAAAGCAATGTTTTATTTCATCAAATTATAATTTTAAAAATTTTGGTTTATTATTAGTTTCTTTAGTTTCTTGTTATTTGAATAACTATGGTGAATTTAGCCTTGTCTCTCTCTAATTGGAGGCTATGAATAATTTTGAGGACGACTGTAAATGTTTTCTGAGATATCAGTTATGAGATCTTTCAACCCAAATGACCCTGGCAGGATTGGAAAAAGTCTCAACTTAAGTGCTATTAGCAACATACGACTGGCCTCTGCTTTTTATCCAAACCCTCCCACCACGTTCCTGGATGTGCAGGCACATCTCTACTACTGACTCACACGGATCCTTCCAGCCTCGGCTCCTGCATTTCACCCCTCTTTGTCTTGTCATGATGAAAATAAAATGTCTTCAAAGTGTTTCTCTTCAGACGGAACACAGAAAGAGCCAAGAGGGCTGTGGGTGGCGCAAACTGATGCAAAGACATCCAAGCTACAAATGTTTCATCTTGAGCCTGAATCCATCTGAAATCTCCATCTTCAGCGGGGCTTTGATAACCCGAGGAAAGAGGCTTCGGTTTGAATATCGGCTCAGACGGAGAACAAGATGGAAAGTTGGCAGTCTGATGTCTGACATCACTGTGGAGCTCTGAGCTACAGGGAGTGATAACGTAGCATCGCATGATGACGATGCTCGGCTTCTTCAGAGGAGTAACCGTTTCAACATGATCAAACAAATATGAGATATCATCTAAATTAATTAATTCTAGAGGGGCTACGCTCATTTATGAACTTTAGAGTGAACCTGGCAGCCCCCCCACCCCCCACCAACTCGGCTGCCAAATATAGGAAGTAAACTTTGTTGCTGCTGAAACACTTTCTCAGCACCGCAATGCAAGGTTAGTTTTATTGGAGACAATACTCTGTTAACACGGCATGTACACAGATGGTCTTGTGTTCGGATTTTTCTCAGGTGTTCAGTGGAGTGGATAAGATCGTTTTTAATGACGTGCCAGATAACCTTGACTTATGCTAGCATTAGCATCTGCGACCTTCTGCAACTAGAATAACGGGATGAAATATGTTGGAATCATCTCCAGTGATAGATAGTACCCTGGCTAACTCCAAAATGAAGCCCTACAGCAGGGGTCCTCAATTAATTTTCACCGAGGGCCAAAAAATGGCATCGCTGCCAAAGCGAGGGCCAACTTCTTTTTTTGGGGGGGATTAATACCAGCAGTAATTCCTGTGACATGGCTTTGTGATAAATATGATATTACATGTATTGTTTGACTTATAAAATGTAGCATGTATATGATGTAATAGTAGCTATAATACATCAATGCTTTTAACTTCCATCTAGGCTAGACTGCACTGACAACCTTAAAATCAGCTCTGCTTCAAGATGTGTTCAGGAACTGTGTAACAGACCCCCCCACTAACAGCATCAGTGTTCATATGGCACATGATATAATAAATCATATTAATCATCATGTGACAGCTGAATGCTGTGAAGGCACGTTACATTTCTGATCTTCATCAGAGTAATCAAGAATAATCATCAATAAATGACTGAAATGTGGTGATTAAAAAAACACTGATGACAACAAAAGGTTCATTTTTGTTTGAAGTCCTAATGAAACCATTTCATGCAGTGGAGTCGCGTTAAATATCCTTAAAGTTCACATTTCAGATAATATACTGGAATAAACACCGACAGCTGATCCATTTACCGCGATGTGCATTCTCCATCTGCAGGAGGAGAAACTCCTGCTGCTCCTCGAGGAGCGACTGCTTCCTCCTCCATCTCACTAGTTAAACTAAAACAGACCTGTAAACCTCCATAAACTGCGGTTGGTTCTTACTCCGGAGAAGACCATTTAAACCGGCCGAGGGCCACGAACAGCACAGAGATACGGAACCGAAGACGCATCTCACAGCTGGGCTGCGTTCAAGACAGCTGGGAAATAACGCAATCATCATCAGCCCAACAAGGATAAAACTTTTAAAAGTACATGTGGGCTTTGTTACAAAGCCAATATTGAAATCAATTTAATCTGCAATATTTTAGGGGGGTTAAGAATGTTTCAGGGGCGCCAGTTCCTCTAAAACAGGCCTGAGAACATCTTTGTTCCTGGTAGAGTTTAAAACCACTGATATTAGTGTCTGATTCTGAAGTGGTTAATGTGTTTTCTGACATGAGCTCTGCCCGCGGTGTTGGAGCCTCATGTGAGGACGCGAGGGGGGGGGGGTTGCATAGAAACTGAGAGGAACACACACAGAGCAGCTATGATGCTGTCATGTTCACCAGGTAAACCGGGTTTGGTAGGGGAGGGGGGCGCCCTGCCTATAATGGTTGGAAACACTGAAATAGAACCAAACATGCTTTATTTCACCTTTTTGAAGTTTGACATTGTCTCACTGGGTCTGCGCCGGCCGGACATTTTGCTCTGGCGGGCCGGATGTGGCCTGCCGGCCGCTAACTGGGGACCCCTGCCCTACAGTATGTCAAAAATGCTGAACTCTACCCCTTTAAATGGTAACTTTCTTTTTTTTTCAACCTGGACCTTATTTGTAGGAGTTTATACGAGCATTACGTTTCTGTATCACTTTGACTCCTTTGGAAAATGTTATATAAGACATTATCTGCAGCAAAACTCCGTGATTTTCACCAACATTTTAAGTAGAATGAACAAATGAACGAGTGCTATTGTTCCGTGAGTTCAGATTTAGCTTTACGTTAGTTATCAGGGTGTTCTACACACTTTTCAGGGCCGCGCGTTTCTGATGCACGCTTCCATAATACAGCTAAGAGCAGCTCGCTACAGACAACAACAAAATAAACACAATTTGCGAAACTCTGAACTCATAGGAGAATAGTACTAGTTCGTTTGTTCATTTCATCAGTGCTTTAAGCAGAATTAAGGAGTTTTTCTGTAGATAATGTCTTATATAGAGGCTGCCCCGTCTCTCCCGTTATATGGATGCACGCCGAAGGGCAACTCAATGTAATATCTTGCAAAGGAGTCGAAGTGATACAAAAATTTTACAGGTGAGTAAATGCGCGTATAAACTCCTAAAAATAAGGTGCAGGTTGAAAAAAAAAGGAAATTATCCTTTAAGGTCTACCTCTGTTTCTACAATAAACATTAAAATGCATTTTGATGCTTTGAGCTGAAAACAAACTACTTGTTATGTTGTCATAGAGCCAAGAATGGTAAACTTCCAGAATTTCCTCCAATATATGAACCTAATCCATCCACATATGAAGATGAAAGTTAGCCTAGTTCTGATTTTGCTGATATCTACAATCGACTTGTTTTAGACTGTGCTCATACCACATACTGAGATTTTTCATAAACATGCTGTTTTAGTTGGAACGGCTTTGACAGCCGTCGGGTGTCTGAATCCAAGCATCTGAGTTTGCCAACAGCTGCATCCCTCATCAATTCGTTTTGTTCATGTTTCCCGTTTAATCTCACAGATCTGATATATATGAAGCGATACTGATTCTTAAATGTTAAACTACAGCTTCTGGAATTGAACTGAAAATGGACAACCCCCCCCCCCCAAAGAGTTTAATAAGTGATCTAAAAGTGTGTAGATTTCATAGCCAAACTCCAGTCCAGTCCAGTTGTATCGAAGACGGCGTGACATGCATGCAGTACAGAAGATCTTTGCACTAACTAAAAAGCAGCGTACCAAAAGGATGGAGAGAAGATCAGCAAAAGGGCCTTACCACCTCTGAAACCCTGATTAAACACATTTCACCAAAAACGTGAGAAAAGCGGCGTCTACTTTAGAGCTTCTGATAATTTCTCCACTTCAGAATAAACTTTATTGCCAAGTAAATTTGCATATACGAGGAATTTGTCTTGTGGTGAGGACACTATCAAAAGAAAGACAACACACACAAAAAGAACCAGAAAAAGAGTTTTACAAGGCTTACACATATTTAAGTATGATAGCTGCACATACAGTTGTGTTTGAAAGTTTACATGCCCTTCCATTAAAGACGGGAAAAAAATCAGCTGTCTGTGAAATAAGTTGAAATTGACTAAAGTAATAAATAAAAATTCTATGGAAATCATGACATTTATCTGTTTTGTGGTTCAACAGAAATATTAAAAACAAACACACAGAAAATAAAACAAGTAAACATGATGGGGCTCCTGGGCTAAAATTTGGTTGAGCATCACTTTGGGGCAATCACTGCAATCAGGTGCTTTCTGTAACGTCCAATCAGACGTCTGCATCTGATGACACGTATTTTGACCCAATGTTCATCAGCAAAGTGCTTAATTTGTCTGAGACAGTTTTTGTTATTATTTTTTTTTTAAATATTCAAAATCAATATTTTAATTTATTAAATTATAATGTAAATTTGATCTATCATTAGTTTTCATAGTTTCATGTTATTTGAATTGCTATTATGAATTTAGCCTTTTCTTTAATGGGAGGGGATGCAATTCAAGCAAAACTGTGAATAAAAGGTCTTCACACGACAGAAATATAAAGTGATGGTTTGTTTAATGCCTGCTGAACATGAGAGCTATCTGCTGAGCTAAAATCTGTTGAGCATAAATCTGCTGAGCTAAAATCTGCTGAGCATAAATCTGCTGATCTAAAATCTGCTGAGCTAAAATCTGAGGAGGTCTCATCCGAGACATTTCCTCAGCAGACGGCTCGCCATGTGCGCCTGATTTTCAGCCAGTTTTCTGCCTCATAATTGATGTTTTTTGCCTCATGAGGTAAAAACAACTCCCTGTGTGCGCACTACCTGAGCTATCTGCTGAGGGCAAAAATTCGAGTGACCAATTGAAACGTGTCCTCCCATTACATGATTTCAAGATGGCAGTTCCCTGTCGTCACGTAAGAAGACTAGGTTAACATTTTGCAACATCTAAAGAGTGCATACAGAAACATTTTTGGATCTTTTTGTGAGAAACTGAATTGTGATGGAGTATTACATTTTTATTTATTTATCTTTCATTTTCTTCTTATAAATTTAATTGTATGCGACATCCTGGTCTAATCATACTTTAAATTTACTTTTTAATTTAAGAGATTAGACCATCGTTGCCAACTGTCCAGCGAGAGACGCCGCTATTGGTCGACCCAAAAGTCACCAGCAATCGCTAATTGACGCCACCGAATCAACATTGCGTATGGGCAGTACCATTTAATGGCATTCCTCATTGGTCATTAACAAGGGTACTGAAGTGGTGACATACACATTTGAGTCATGGTGCAAAGAAGACCCAGTTGTGCCACAAGGCATTATGGGAAATAATCTAGAAGAGGAGGCGTGGTCATCTCTGCAAAGGGAGAGCGGGAGCAGTGAGTGAGTGCCGAGAAACAGGGAGGGAGGGGCTGATGGCAGGCAGTTCCTGATGAACAGGTGGAGCGATATAAACTTTATCTGTCTCCATGATCACCAGGAAAAGTTGCTAGATTTGTCGCTAAGCACTTTTTGAAAATAAGTTGCTAGAGGGGTCTGAAAAGTCGCTAAATATAGCGACAAAGTCGCTAAGTTGGCAACAATGAAGTAGACTTTTAAGTATACAGAAAGTAACCTTTTAGGTTTGCTGTGAGTTTACTGATAATACACTTATAGTCCACTGTTTACTGTTTAAAAATACATTTTCAAATATACTCAAAAATACCTTATTATACTTCTACTCCACCTTGAGTAAAATAAATATTACAAAATTTATGTCAAAAATAGATTCAGGTGTTTTATTTGACTCCACCAAATGGTCCAGTTACATTTAAATGCTTAGTATCAAAGAAACTAGTATGTTTGAAAATGTACTATGAATAGGGATGGGTACCTTTCACATTTGAATCGAAACGGTACCAACTTTCGATACCTGTGAATCGGTACCGGTACCAAACGGTACCAGTTTTCGGTACTTTTATGTGTGTTTATATGGCAATTACAGATTTATTTCTCATTCTCAACATAGAATTTTTTAATAATATATTAAAGCAAAATCCAGCTGTTTCTCTATGATGTCAGAGCGTCTGGTAACAGGGAAACTTTAATGGCAAGACTAGTTTTTTTTATACAGCACATTTCATGGAGCCTACAGGAAAATTCAAAGTGCTTTAGATAAACCAAGCATTGCAGCGGGGTGTAAAAGAGAAAATGATTAAGAACAAAAAAGTACAAGTATGATTTTAAAATGATAAAAATTTTAAATATTTATGCTTAAAAAGAGAGCATAGAGCCGTGCAGATTTGAACTTTAGAGTAAAATCTATGTGAATGCAGCTGGGAACAGGTGGGTCTTTAACCTGGATTTAAACAAACTTAAGTGTTTCAGCTGATCTGAGACTTTCTGGGACTTTGTTCCAGACTGAATAATAATAATAACAACAGAATAATTTAATGAGAAAGACGGAATATTCTCCGACACTAAACTGATTTTGTGGCGGCATTTTGCGCAGGTCTGGAGGCTGTAATCCTGCTGCAGGGATCAGGTTACTAACTTGATGCAGACAGTTTCTGCCGTGCTGGTTAAACCATACAAGCTGTTTCAGAGAGACGCAGACTCTTATTTATCAGATGTAAGTATGGTGGCTGGTGCACTCGCGTGCGGAAACTCCGCTGTGATGAAGAGTTTAATAAGATGTGGGATGCGACAGAGGGAGGGAGGGAGAGACGTGACATGCGCGTCCCCCCAGAACTGGTTTACTGTCTTGGTTGATGCTGAACTCAGTAAATATTCACTTCGTATTAAGTTCTTGAACGGCAGTTTGTGAACCTGCTGGTTATTATCTGCCCCCGATTACATCTGTTCAGCCGCCGAGGCGCTGACGGACTTCTCCCTCTTTTTTTCTGCGGGCTGCAGACGCGTCGGGAACAGAACTTTGAAAAGAATATTGTGTTTAATCTGCTGCTTCCTCAGATCAGACGTGTTCCCGCCGCTGGCATCACAAATAATGCAGCGAACTTGATGTTTTAGAGAAGTGAAGCAGGAAAGCTTCTGACTGAACACGCGGCTGCTGCTGCTGATGTCATGCTGCGATGCAACGTTCAGGTGCGGCACAGAAATAACAAACTCCTCCACTACCTCACATTAAAAAGGATGCATTTAGGTACCGAAACATGGTACCGTTTGATTTTACGTGAATCGGTACCCGGTAGTACCGACGGAGTTCGGTAGGTACCAATAAAAGTACCGATTTCGGTACTCATCCCTAACTATGAATGTACTACTATTAAAGTATATTGTTCAAAAGTTTAAATATAAGTATAGGCTAAATATGTTAAACTTCTAGTATATTTATTAGTAAATGCCAAGTAAACTTTGTTAAGTATATTTCTGATAAGTACATAAATGGTAAACTGAAAGCATACTTTCTTATTTAAAGTTTTAAATTAGTATACTTAAAGCATACTTGCATGTACTACTTTTTGGTAAGGGTGGATGGACTTTTCCACTCATGTTCCACAATGCAAGTCTGAAAGCGGCTATATTTGGATATTTGGATGGATGTTTCTGAAATCTGAGCTGACATCATATAAGCAGGTACAGTCTGGCCACATTTCCACCAATGAAAATATCAAACATGTTTGATTTTCACCTCAAGGCCTCGTGAGGCAGAAAACTCGCTGAATATTAGCTGCACAGTGTGAGCTATCTGCTGAGCAAACGGTGTCGAATGACTTTTAGTTCAGCGGATTGCTCTTGATAAGGATTGTCTCATCACTCTGGTACAAAAACTATGAGTTAAGCTAGGTACACACTACAGGATTCCTGAGACCTTCATAGATGTAGAGACCACACACTTGATGATGACAAAAGACAAATCACACAAGATTTGCCTCTTCTGATCATATAGTGTGGGGTGTACCCGACAGAGAACATCCCACACTCACTGATTCGTCAGCAGAAAATCAGCTCCTTCACTGTCAACATCCCAAATATCGCAATATCAAACGAGACTTTGCAGCGAGACTTCGTGACGAGACTTTAGCATAAACAAACGTAGCGGACTTTTCAGCCTCTTACATTGTGGAAGAAATTTGCATAAATAGCAAAAAACATTGTGGAAAAAGTCATAGAGGGTAATAAGAATGTGGCTGTATGATTGGAGTTGGAGGTGAATAAAAATGGCCACAAACATTAGATAACTGGAGAGCAGGTAAGCTAATGGCTGTGTGCTCTTTGTTTGTGTTTATTTCCTTTTCCATCAGTCAGCTGTTAGTCAGCTGTTAGTCAGCTGTTAGTTAGCTGTTAGCTCCTGCGTTTTGATTGGCTGTTGTTCTGGGAGCCTCTACATGATTTCCCAATGACAGCAGTGTTTTTGATTTTGCACAGCTGTGAACACTGTGCGTGCTCGGGTCCTCTCGGAACACCACACACACCAGGATTTCTAGTCACAAATATTAAGATGGATAGAGATAAATAGATAAATACTTTTATTGATCCCAGAACTGGGAAATTAGTCGTTGCAGCAACAAATTGTAGAACACAGATTTAAGTTAGCAAATAAATTAAAAGGGATAAAATAAATACAAATGTCAGGAAAAGTAACGTAAACACACAAAAATTATATAAAGTGATACTAAACAAAATATACAAATACAACAATAGAGTAAAATGAGAAGCTGGTTGAGCTAGCTGGCTATCCAGCTTATCCCCTGCCTGCCAGAGCAGAGTTATTAAACAGAGTTATGGTGTGAGGTATGAATGATTTCCTGTATCTGTTCGTACGACAACGGAGCTGCCTAAGCCTGTTTGAGAAGGAACTCCGTTGTCTGACCAGTGTTAGGTGGAGAGGATGATCCATAATGGAGACCAGTTTGTTCAGTGACCTCCTCTCCACCACTTTTTCAAAGTTGTCCAGTTTGCAGCCAATGACGGAGCCAGCTTTCTTTATCAGCTTATTTAGTCTGTTAGTGTTTCTGGCTCCAATGCTGTAAACATGTTCACTATCTACGATCTCTCCTTCCGAGGCCTTCCGAACGGATCGGATCAGACAAGATCACTCGTAACTCACATCACACCATGAGAAGATCAGATGTGAAGATCAGACAATCGGACCTTTGCTGGCTTTGATCGTACAGGGAAGATCGGGACATGAATCGGGCTGATTTTCCTGTAGTGTGTACCTGCCTTTAGGAGGCAAAATGAAGCGGGGAAAACAATCACTAAGTCATTAAGCCCGTCTTACTTTTACTGTCTTGCGGGCAAAGTTTTCATTCCATTGCAACCATACACATTTATCTACCGTGTTCCAGGTAAATTTACTCTGCCACAGTAACACATATCTTGATTCTGACACTGCTGTAGCTGGAGCTTTCTTTTGAGACCAAGATTATATAAGCAGCCCTTGTAGTTGTTAAGATATAACCCATTAATTTTGGACATGTCATTTCAGAGGGGGCAGGAAAATAGGCCTCGTCAAGAAAAGGTTAAATTAATTATTTCTGAAATAATGAGCTTTTCTAAATATACACACTTGGATAGATGGCACAGCTGAAAACTTATGAGGAACCAGCACGTTTGAGCTTTTTGGGGTTTTTGTAGCAATGCAACATTGTGTTGTTATTGCAGTTATTTTAATACCACAAACTTGACCAACTTCTAACATGCAAACGAGCTGCTTACTTACTCATTCACGGTGAGCAGAGCTTTTTGTGTCGACATATAGCTGCAGGTAGCTGCTCATCTGCTGTTTTTATACTTTACAGACTGAAAGCTTCATCTCTGGAGACGTGACATCTTATATTTTTGTGCTCAGAGTTTTTGAATGAAGCCTGTTTCAGCCAAGGACACCATGCTGCCTGGAATTTTTTATTTATTTATTTCCAACCTCACCAGCCCGCAGCTCCTCCAAACACACACACTCCCACACACACACACAGCAGAGAAGCGGGGTCAGTATGTGTCAGATATTGCCTGCTGTCTCTCATGTAGATGAATCAGAGCGAGAGAATGTGGAAGGACAGGGACAAGCGATGAGCCTATTTGAGAAGACAAGACTCATTCCTGAATGTCTGGAACAGAAACTGCTGCAGGCGCTGGGGGAAATATCCAGGCTCATCTAAAAATCTGTGATAAACAGTGTTAAACAAGTGCGCTTCCATCTCAGACTGGTGATCACAGAGGACGGCTGACAAACCAACAAACTGCAGGACAGCCTCAAGGATGAGCTGTGATGAGGGGAAATGGGAGGAAGAGGAAAGAAAGGGGCTGCTCAGTCAGAGAACTAATGAAATATGCGGCGTAATGAGGAGGTTTTTTTCTGAAGGCCAGTGGCAGTCACCTTGTCGTTGTGCATTACATTTCTGCCCAACATTTGCCTTTAAGCGACCACTTACACCACCAAGAGAAACAACGGGAACAAACAGAATGTCCTTCATAAACTCTGCATCTCCTCTGTGTTTTCAGCTTGGAGAAATAACATGATTCAGCAACAACCGCGGCATGGGTGGGAGGCTTTGCAGTGCAGTAGATAAAAGTTTTAGTTACCATGCATCACTTTTTACTGTATGATAAAAAGTAGAATTATTTTTAAATGACCTGGAGTTGCACAGAGCTTTGCATTTGTTTTGATGCACAGCTTTAGTGTGCCTTCAGCACAGCACGAGAGTTACTGTATTTAGCATATTATATCTAAGAATTTGGGGTTATATCTTTGCACAGTGATGTCAGACTGTTCAGGTTTTTTTTTTGGCTTATTTAATGCTTTACATAAGACATTAAAGGAGTCATCACCTGGTTTTCACCTATCCAGGATGATCTTAGAAGTGTCAGTGGCTCATACAGTGTATTTGGGACCAGAATCCTTCATAGACTTGTAGACATACGGCTTCTTTGGCATACTGCAACCCAGAGTACACATCAGAGAACCTGAGTGATTCTCAGGACACGAGAGCAGCGTTCTGAATTAGCTGCAGTTGCCTCACACACTTTTTAGAGACCTGCAAAGACTATTTAACACCTCAACAATTTTTTTCTAAATCATCCCAAACCATCAGAGTCTCTGTTCTAGATAAACTCTTCGGCTGGATCTGGTTGCTGCTTTACGGCTGTTGAACTTAAACTTTGAGCCTAAAATGACACCAAGATTTCTGGCATTTTGATTTCAGCACTGCTGACTGAAGCTGGGACTAATCTTTGGACGCACATCTGTTTATTCAAAAAGACAGAAGAAACAAAGCAAACTAAACCCCCATAAGGCGCCACAAATGTCAAAGATGCACAGTTTCCTTTAACCTTTGCCGGCAATCTTCCACACGCCTTGAAGTCATGACTTGTTGCTGGCAAAAATAACAAAAAGTCATGCATGTAGCAGCAAATATGGGCCATATGCCCCTAGGGACACTTTCTGAAAATGTAACCTCAACGTAATTTCTGATTCTGAACCAAACATCCACATCATCCACGCAGAACCTTTTTGTTTTGATCTCACACACACATATATATATATATATATATATATATATATATATATATTGTGTGTGTGTGTACTGGGGGGCAGTGGCAAGATGGCGGAGATGTCGCAGCAGGGGAAGTACAGTAGCTGTAGGAAACTGTTTAGCACTTCCAGCTTCATCAATAAACAGCACACGGCTCTTCTAGCTCCAGCAGAGTTTTGAACATGTCAACATTTTTCTCAGAAAATATATTTCTAGTAGAGCTATTAACATGAACAAAATCTGGAGACAATCTGGCCTCATCTGGTGAAAATTTCGATACTTTTTTCCCCCGCTGTATACGGCTGTAGACGTCAATGGCAGTGAATGAGTTAAAAAGGTTTCTCATCACCAAGCTGTCAGACAAGACGCATTCCATGATGGGTAAAAGCAAAGAGCTGTCTAAAGACCTACGCAACCTTATCATTGCAAACACACTGAAGGCATTGGTTCCAGGTGCATTTCTAAACTTCTGAAAGTTCCAGTGAGCACCATTGGGACCATCATCCGGAAGTGGAAAGAACACGGCATTGTGATAAAGCGGCCACAGCCAGGTGCTCCTCACAAGATTTCAGACAGAGGAGTCAGAACAATAATCAGAAAGGTTCTCCAGCAGCCCAGGACCACTCGTGGAGAGCTTCAGAAAGACCTGGAACCAGCAGGTACAGCTGTTTCAGAGAAAACAAGAAGGAATGCACTCAACCGCCATGGCCTTCATGCACGCGCACCACGCAAGACTCCATTTCTGAAGAAAAAGCTTGTTGATGCTGGTTTGACGTTTGCAACACAACATCTGGACAAACCCATGACATTCTGGAAAACATAGTCTGGTCAGACGAGACCAGAACTGAACTCTTCGGATGTCATAAGACAACATGTTTGGAGGAGAAAACACCATAGCACATATGATGTGCAGGTCATGCAGTGCTGTCATTCTACAGCAGCTCTGGAGTCACAGCTGCCGTCATAACAGCCGCACACTGGCTGCTACCGCTTTGAAAATAATAAATACACATTGCTGTATCTTGTGAATTGGTCTATAAAGCATACAACCTTGTTTGGGATGTTTACATCCTGAACGTGCAGGGCAACCTGGGATCCAAAGTTTTCACCATCGTCTTGAAGCCGTCTTCCTTTGTGGTATTTATAGGAACCATATCCTTGGCAAGGTAAACTATGATTATCTTGATCACTGCTTTCTCTTTTTCTCATATCCAGTCCCGGATCAAAACGTTCTTGCTTCTCTAAAATGTGTTGTTGGCTAAGCTACCCTTACCAAAAAGAAGTACTCCTTAAGTACATGTCATTAAGTATACTCAAGTATACTAAAGTATATCCCCCAAGTGTACTTTTATTTACCAAGTACACTGCTATCAGTGTACTACCAGTATACTAACAAGTGTACTTCTTGGGACTAAATTGGCCCAATTTAAGTATTTAAAAGTACACTTTTAAGTATACTGTGTGTGTACTCGTACTTAAACTTCAAGCTTACTTTTAGAAAGTACACTTCAAAGTATACTTCTAGGTGTAGTGTTAGTTTATTTTGTTTTTTTAAATACCGTTATGATCCCAGAGGGGAAATTAGGGCTCTGTATTTCACCATTTCTGTATCAGAGAGTAGTAGGCTGCTACTTTAAGTAGCATGCGTACATTTTAAGCTTTCTTTTACTCTTGCAAAGTACACTGTTAGTTTTCTAGCAGTAAACTTCTCAATGCCCTTTTAGTTTAAGAAATAGGCGACCTAACCTTTTAGGTTTGCTATGAGTTTACTGATAATACACTTATAGTACACTGTTTAGTGTTTAAAAATACTTTTTCAAATATACTGAAAATTGCTTTATTATACTTCTACTCCACCTTTAATGCTGAGTAAAAAAAAAATGTGACAAAATTTCTGTCAAAAATAGATTCAGGTGTTTTATTTGACTCCACCAAATGGTCCAGTAACATTTAAACTATTAGTATGTTTGAAAATGTACTATGAATGTACTACTATTAAAGTATATTGTTTAAAAGTTTAAATATAAGTATAGGCTAAATATGTTAAAATTCTAGTATATTTATTAGTAAATGCCAAGTAGACTTTGTTAGGTATATTTTTGATAAGTACATAAATAGTAAACTGAAAGTATACTGTCTTGTTTACAGTTTGAAATTAGTATACTTAAAGCGTACTTGCTTATACTACTTTTTGGTAAGGGTAGCTGCTAACGTTGCACCGTCAGCTAACCCTTTTGCTCGACAACATTTTCAAACAGTAGTTTGGTCCACGTCTGATCTTTTACATCCTAAAAGCTTCCAAACCATAGACGTGGCTCCTCTTTTGGGAATCAGTTCCCCGGGATAAACAACGTGTTCTCAACTTTGACAGCTTTTAGCGGCTTTTCACACGTTGTAGTGTTTGTGTCCGGCAGTAAAATGTGTCCCCGCTGAAACACTTCCCCACTGCACACGTTCCAGACGTTGTCTAGACTATTCACCAGTATATATGAAAAATCCATATCATAACAGAAATAAACACCAGTTTTTGGTATGAATTGGGGTTTGTAGTACAACTAGTCATCAGGCACGAACTTTTAACTTTTAACTTGGTGGTGTTTCTAGTTTCATTTGATCAGAATTTTAATTCTGCATCAAATCTTCATTGAGTGACTGCTGTATCAAAACCATCTACTTTTAAAGGCTATCTTTTTGTAAGATGTAAAGACATCAAATGGCATATATTTTTCAAATATGATGAAGAGCTCGGTGGCTACAAGAAAGAACAGGCTAACAGACAAGTCTGCTTTTAGGTGTTGTTTCTGTAAAGTTGTGCCAAAGCAGCAACGGTGACTCGTCATCTCCAGATATGAGCTGTTTGTTCAGCTGTTTGGTTATGAAAGCACTCTCATTCGGATTTTTATGCAAAACATTTACAAAAAAAAAAGGAAAAAGCTGATCTCGTATTCGTGCCAGTAGATTGCTCTAAGTCCCCGTTCTCCAGTTTGGATCCTCGGGGCAGCTGCCCTGCATTTTTAAGATGTTTCCCTGCTTTAACTTACCCGACTCAAATTAATGAGTCATTAACTGGAGATGACTGGAGCTGAAGAAGACTGCCCTAAATGTCAATACTGCAACTTTAAATTAACTTTTCTGCTCCCCTTCTGGCAGTGAGTATCCTGATGCTCATTTTAATACCAGAGACTGATGTCCATCAGTAAAAAGGTGTGTTTTTCCTTACTGACGCTTCGTTTTTTGACTAAAATTCTTCTTCATTTTTGATCTTGAACCACAAAAACTTGAATTTGGATGCAACTAAGCTTTTTTCATCCGAATCTCTGTCATATTCTTGTTGCTAAAGCCTTATTTCCCCCTTTTACTGGTTACTCCATTTTCAGCTCTGCCAAAACAATCACTGGTGAAGGACATCACCCAGAGTGCAGTAGACCAGTGATGTTACCATAGATACCAGATTTAAAACTCTGGTGCACTAACATACAAAGATTAACTTTAAATTGGCTCCATCTACATGATTAGAACAAGTTTTGTACTCGTTGTATATTCTACTTCTATGTTTGTATGAAATAAGGATAGAAAAGCAAACTGAAGGAACAAGTTGAAGTCAGTTTAGATTTTTAGACAACTGTCTTTTAATATTTTACACAACCTATAAGTTGACACAGAATCTGTTTTTTATCATTTAGCCAGCTGACCAAAGAAAGAAAAACATAATTTAAATGAAAACTTGACTGGAAAATTTAACATATTGGACTTTACTGTTTTTTAAAAAAAGATAAAGAAACATAAACGTGTAGGTCCATTCAAGTTTAGCCGATTGCATTTCAGCATTTCAAGAGATTCAGTTTCATACTATTTTGCTTCAAATAACATGTTTAAATGCATTTTTCAAAGTTGCTTTCGGTAAATGTACTGAATAATTACAGGTCTGGCAAACTGGGCAGCATCATGTAAAAAGGATGTTCAGGGGTCAACAGCAGAAAATCTAATTTTCCAGCTCCTGAAATAATTAAAAGGTCCCACATATTGATCACCTCCTATAGATAAAATATGGCTTGTGTCAGTGAGAAATGAGTAGCCCTGTCAAACCTTTTAATAGCCCCCAGGAGTTATGTCACACGCCAGCTTTAATTTATGCCCCTGTTTTGCTTATGTGTAGCTGCTGAAGTAAAAGGTGGGCGTAACTCATGTTGGCATCTTATCAATGTGATTAAACACACGATGAGATGCGGTGATGAATATGAGCTTTGAACTGAACACAAGGAGAGCCTCACAGATGTTTATGGGATTGATCTACGAAGTCTAAGCAGAAATGTTTTCACTCACTGGTAAACAACATGCTTGTTTTTCAAATATTTCACCTGACATTAAAACTCCTACATCATGCTGCAGCACAAAAACCCAAGACATGAGTGCATCATTAATTATTTTACTCATGACAGACGGAAATACTGCCAGTCGGTTGCATGTCGTTGTCAACCATCACAAATCAGTGAAACAGCTATTGGACAAATTTCAAACAGAAGACTTGGTCCTTAGAAACACCCATGTAGGGATCCTGGTCTCCTCCTGAAACTGCGACTGAAGAGGAGCTTTTCTGATGAGCAAACCAACCAGCAGAAAGCCTGTTACGAGCTTTATGAACAGGCCGTGTGCTTTGAAGAGACAGCTGAAGACTTCAAGGCAGAAACTAATGTTGGCAGATTTGTAGGACAAAAGGGCAAGTGGGCAGATGCACGAAGCGCCGCTTTGGCTCCAACCTTAAAAATGTGCAAAAGCACTCTGAAACTAATTGAATCATTTTAGCTCGCTGGCACCTTTCCCGGCCTCCAAAAAAAATAGAATAAACACTTAAGAAGGCCGGTGCCCATTATCTACAGTTAAGCAAGACCTAATTGTAAGCTGCACACATTCACAGCGTCTGTGGAGGCATGTTTGGTTTTTGACACGAGGAACTCTGCTAAGTTTTTGAAGATGTATAATTACACTGGTTTATTCATTCATTTGTTTGTTCTCATTTCTAATTGTTGCTTTCAATTTTTCCCCCTCATTTTCATCCTGTCTATGCACACTAGGAATTTGTGCAAATGTGTTGCTTATAAATATTTCAAAAAAAAGAAAAAACTTTGCACTTGCACTTTCAACAGTGTAAACTTGAGCATCTGGATGCAGGAAATTCTTGTTCACAGTCAGAATACACACTCAGGACGTGGACCAGAATCTTTTCTGTTGCACCTTGAATCAAAACTTGCGAACCACATCAATGTCCCGACCTGAGGAGTTCACACCTTTCTGATCGCAGCAACCTTTTCATGTGGGGCTCATAAAGGTTGGAAATGGGCCCCATACAGACTAATCCGACGAGCGTTTTGTGTGTTGCGCCATCTTGCGGCGCTGCCATTGCCTGGGAAACGAGTCCCAATTACCTCGTATCTGCCAACATGGAAAGAGGCGTAAATATCTGGATTTACAATGTTGGACAGTCATCTATGGTAATCATAACCTATACTGTAGGTATGTCATCCGGAGATCTCTAAAGTATTCTGACACTTTTTTTTTTTTTTTTATCATTTTTTACATTGGAGCATTATTGTAAACAGGCTTTACACGATCAGGATTTTTGGGGCCGATCACTGATCAGAGAGTTTTAAAAGACTGATCTCCAATCATGTGAGGAAGCAAATCCATCTATTTAAATTACTAATTCACCCATATTCATACAGTTTACTGAGATAAAAAGGTTAAACATCAATAACCTCTGATGGGCATTCAGGTTTAATCAGGACAAACCAAAATAATTTGAGGCAGTGGCACAAATAATAGGTACAACTTAAACAGTCATATAACTGAAATTATTTACGGTCACAGTGCAAATGAAGGCAGCAATGCTCCTTCAAAAGTTGGGGCTCACATCTGATGACGTCATATCAGTGGTCAAACTAATCAAGGCCTCGACGTGAGAACGAACAACCCGTTCTGTTTTGTTCTGTTTTTGGTTATTGCTTTTGTTTTGTTTTTTTAAATTGTGGTCTCTGGAGCACTTTAAGATTTGAATTCAAATGTAAAGTGCGTTACAAATAAAATGTACTATTATTATTATTACTATTAACATGTCTCCATACCGCCAACATGTTGGCTTATCATGTTTGCAGCCGACGTCGCCATCCTTTACATGTGGCGTATTCTGAATTGTAAAAACTTTATTGTCCAGCACATAGTGACAGAGTTCATGACAAAAATGTCACAAAGACATAAACACGTACTAGTGACACGTGTCTATTCTGCTTTGTTTGTTTTTTAAGTTTAATCAGTGTGAATGAGAGTTTTACTGGAGCAGATTCAAAATGACAATGGCGTCGTTAATCGGATCGGTGAATGAAAAGTTAAGGGCCGATCAGAAAATTTGAAAAAAAAAAGTGAAATATTGGCCGATCCAATCAAACCGATCCGATCGGTGAAAAGTCTAAATGTGAACTATTCATCTCCAGAAACCGGCTTTAATGACAAGCCGCACTGGAGTAACATGCACATCTCGGGATTACTTATCAGAGTTTAAAAAACTAAACTCTTTCAAAGGTCGTTACTTTTCTATTTTACTTTTCTCAGCATTACCACAGTGTTCTCTGTTAGCATTAATAACGTTAATTGCATTGATATGTGAAATAAAGTGTCAGATTAATGAGTGTTCCCCATAATTTACCGTGTTTTTGTTGTTGGTGATTAAATTCAGTGTTTTCTTCACCGTGGCAGCAAGTTATTCCTCCTCTGCTCTGTGAGTCCGATATTCCTCCCGATACGAACACACTGACATCAGTGTACAGACAACTCTTTATCATTTCAAATCAGGATCTCATTCATTTGTGAATCAGCCTTACATTTTCTCCTTACAGCTGTTGTATGGGAAACGGTGTGTGAGTGGCGACCATGGTGGTGAGCAACGCTGTTTTGCTTTCTCAGCTGTTCACACCAATGTGACATCGAGCAGTTCATGTCACCACCGTTATGATGAAGCCATGTTACGATGAGCCAGTCAGCCTGAAACTTGGCATGGCTGGAGTATATCCCAGGTACAAAAAGCGGGGGGTAACATGCTTCATGTTTAAACTTCAGTGTGACCGATGGCTGCAGCACGGTGCCCAGGCCCACCTCCGGACGTGGTCTGCAACGGTTGCTGGCATGGAACGATTGCGTTATTCACCCACATGACGAAGATGTAATGACGCTGCCTACGTAGAAGCCCTGTCCTCGCTCGAAAACGCGAAGAAGAGGAGGAACAACATGTCTTCAAAAGCATGATCAGCCGCTCTTGTTGAGCTCAGCAGCTTCCACAAGCTCACCATCCGGCAGTTGGCAGAAAACTGTGAAGGTACAAAGCTTTATCAGCATGTTTGAGTGGATGTCAAACAACACAAATGACTATTAGCACCACCTGCTGGACTGGAGTGAAGCAGGCGCTGTCACCTACGCAAATGCAGTCACATGACTTGGAGGCATACTGGCAAGTTTCCAACTTTGCAAGTGTGACCGGAGGCTGTTTAGACGAGACTATTGACACCCGGTGAGTAGAAACAAGTTTAAACCAATCGTGCCACGTGTGACCCTGCCATTAGTGTATGGCTCCACTTTATTGCACTTGATAACACATTGTTGCGAATGCGGGAATTTCCCACAAAAGACCGAGGTTTGCAGGAATCGACTATATTATGCGTGATACCTGCAGTCCTGAGGTGAATCTCAGGCTCTGTAACCTGCTAGCAGTCAGCGCTAACTTAAGGCAAAGCTGTTTCTTGGTACAGCTGATAAACCAGCTGGACTCTGAGTCCAGGCAGGATCTGGAAATGTATGTTTGGCCATCAAATGTGCAGAAAATCAAGGCTGCTCCACCTTCAGAAATAGACTTGTTCAGTTTCAAGTCACTCTTGGTGTGAGAGCGAGGAACATGTACGGGAAGCGAGTGGTTGAAACACACTGTCGCCCTCTGAAACACACAGTCATCATCTCATAAACATTTCACATTGTCTCTCGTCTACAACCTCCGTAATTGCTTGCATTTTCTTATCTCCCGTTCCTCCTCTGCTGCTTTCTGTCTGTGAAAGCAGCATCTGTGTCACTCCCTTGTGGTCGGCTCTTCCTGAGCCTACAGATGCTTTCAGGGGCTCAGCTTGTTGAGCTTTTTTCGAGGATTCCTGCTGCTTCGGGACAGTCAAACAGCTCCTAAAGTCGTCTTTGTTGCCATTTGCCTTTGTTGTTGTTCTGGTTTTTGTCACTGATATTTCCACTGACCCTCGGGCTACTATTACCTCTTTAATCTTTATGAACCTCGGACAGTCTGGCGAGTAAATTGGCCAACAATTCTGAACGGCAGCGCCGTCTGTGCACCGTCTTGTATCCAATTATGTCTGCAGTCTGGGTAAGATGAACTTCACTCTGCACTGACAGAGTAAAGTACAAAATATAAGCCTGGGCTCAAAATAAAAGGTTTTAAACCCTTCCTCTCCCTCCTCTCACCCCCTCCTCTTCCTCTCCTCCAAACAAACCTGCTGTTTTGCTGCGGTTGTCTAATTGGCCTCCTGAAGCACCAGTAACATATTTTTCCCCAACTCTCCAGGGTCCCTTCTTTTTTTTTTGGGGGGGGGGGGGACATGCATGTCCTTCTGTTGCTCTGATTATACCCCTGGAAGTCAAGCATATTGTGCTGTTGGAGCAAACAGACCGCCACAAATGCAAATGTCATGTTCAGAAGCTAAAACCTTTCCAATCTGTTTTGTTGAATATTTTAAAGCTGCATGGCTGCAGATGCTGATGTGTTTCAGAGAAGGACAGCCTCGTCCTGGGGAGAGTAATTCATCTGCCTAAAGATGGCATTTTCTCTGACTCTAATTTATTTATTCGTTTCAACAAGAACTGTTGTTTTGCAAAGGTCACGGAGAAGAACATGCTACGTGTTATTTCATTGGTTTTTCCCAGAGCAGTTGTTATCACCTGCTGTATGCAAGACGAGCATGCACACTTCAGTTTCTCATTCTTTCAAGAGAGTTTTTTATCCAGTGTATTTTTAGGATATCTTTTCTCTTTTTTTTCTTCCGAAGTTTTCCTCTTTTGTTCTTAAACTTCTAATTTACCGAACACATCCCTGATTTGCTTGGAAACAGGTCTGCCCATTAACAGCCATTTGTGCTATCTGAAGGCATAATTAGCTAACAGAGCTTTATTTAGAGCCTAATTAGAGGGATGGCAAAGGTAGAAGTCACCATGCTTCAGAGCGAGCTGACCACACCATGTAGGAAACACAGTACCAGATATGTAACAACCTTTTTTTTTTGGCTTTGAATCTGAAGTGAGAACAAAATTTCATTCCCATCATGCAAAAATGAGTATTGACATAATAATTATCCCTCATTTTCAACCATATTAAATTTAATGGAACATTAACTGTTAAATTAGTCCAGCTTGAGCATAATTTTTTTAAATCCAAAGTAAAATAATGGTAGTTGGTATTCAAAATCAAAACTTGCAATAGAAATAACATTGATTAGATCGATAGTTCATGTCCTGACTGGTTGAAACACGAGCGCTTCTTCCGCAGCTCTCAGCAGAAGCTGTTATATAAGAGACAAGTGATCATAAACACTAAGTAGTTAAATGGCTTCAAGATAGTCCAAGGCCAAAATAACAAGAAACTATATAAACAAGGAAAGAGGGAACCAATGCCATATAAAATAGAGTAAAAGGCAGTAACTTAACATCATAACAAACGTCAGCCCACCCCTACAAACTTCAAGTTGTCGCTGTCGGGTACAAACCTCATATCTCTATTTTACATGATTAAAAAACCCTCTACTTCATGTGAGCTTGAATTGGTGAAAATATTCCAAAAGTAAATAAATAAATGAATACAATCAAATATATGACTTTAATGTAAAAAAAAAAAAACTCAATTCAAAGTTTGATGATGTTGTTGTCCAAGTTTTACAAAACCACGTTTTTTGTCACTTCCTGAAAAATGACCATTTTGGACATAGGAGGTTTGCAGCCGACTGCAGCGAAGTTAAGGATGGGCAAATCAATGTCCTGGAGTCGACACTGAAATACCAGCCAGACCAAATATTGTAATTGATACTTTTTTGAGTATCACGATACCACTGTGCAGATAGAAAACATGTAATTTGTTCCACTTCTGAGTAGGGCAGTAACGCTGCACAAAATCACAGTTTTGTATGTACCTTGGTACACAAGCCACGGTCAGGTTTTTTTTTTTTTTTTTTTTTTGGCCTGTTTGTTTTGTTTAGGGGTTTTTTTGGTACAGTAATGGAAAAAAATACAAATATGTTTGATGAACAAGTTCACTATTTAACATCAAATTTAACATCTAAGCTGTTTGTTTTGTATGTTTTTCTGCCATATTGTGAATTGAGAAATGATAAATGAAAAAAAAAATAACCATAAATAAAGAAAATATTTTTGAATAAAATCCTGCCTTTGTTTTTTTTACACTTTTCAATGAAAAATTATTTAAAAAAAACATGCTTTCACCTCAGCATTTGAGTTTTAAGAGCAGCATTTAATAGAAAAAGTCCACTTTCATTTCACTCATCCTCATCACAGAAACTAAACATCACAGCAGGTTACTCTTCTGGTCAGACTGCCTAAATTAGTCTGTTTTCTAGTCGTACCAGTAACATTCAAACTTGTGTGGTGTCGCTTAGATGCGTTAACATGTTGGAGGTGTTTCTGTGTACATACCCGACTGAGTTGGCCCGCTGCTTTTGTTTTGTCGGCCTTTTTTAAAATCGTTTTCCTCCTCCCTCTTTGTGAAAACCGAGGTGCTCCCAGACGGGGGCTTGAGGCTTATTTGTGGCAGTTCCTCTAGCTTATCTAGCTTACATGCCATGTTGTTAGGAGTTGTTAGAAACAGGATGGTAAGCAGCTGCACCAAGTGGAGCCGATTAAATGGTCCGTCACCCAATTACTGTATGTCCGTAGGCATGCAAAGTCTTAATGAAACAAAAAAGAGCTAAATAAACAAATCCTGCACCCAACAGTTTGGTACAGGGTCAGGCCGAACCAAGACGAGTGTACCGATCAGTTCGTCACAAATACACGTACCGTTACAGCCCTACTTCTGAAAACTTTAGGCAATGAAATGGTGTTTTAAAGTAGCCAGATTCCAGCTTCTGTATCACATGATGGTGGTAGCCTATCAGATTCTAGCTTCTGTATCACATGATGGTGGTAGCCTATCAGATTCTAGCTTCTGTATCACATGATGGTGGTAGCCTATCAGATTCTAGCTTCTGTATCACATGATGGTGGTAGCCTATCAGATTCTAGCTTCTGTATCACATGATGGTGGTAGCCTATCAGATTCTAGCCTCTGTATCACATGATGGTGGTAGCCTATCAGATTCTAGCTTCTGTATCACATGATGGTGGTAGCCTATCAGATTCTAGCTTCTGTATCACATGATGGTGGTAGCCTATTAGATGTCATGATGACGCTGCTACTGTTGGTGATGATGATGATGTTTTGGTATTTTTCAGTACTTTAATGCAGGTTATTGCACATTGTGTTTTGATGAATTAATAATATTACTATTACATTTAAGATTTGAACATTTTCCGCAAAATAAATGTAAATAATCATAACCTGTATTTAAGTTATTTGATAATTGAAAGAAGTTTTTAATCTTATTTTTGTTAAATTTACTCATCAATACATTTGATTATTGTTTTAAAAGTATTTCTTTCCCATATATCTGTTCTCAGGTTTTAATTATATCTAATATTGCCCTGAAATTCAAGATATTAATGCAAACTGTACCATCATGTGATTTTCTTATAAGGGACCAAAGGAATCGGAATCAGCATCGATTTCAGTATCGATGAAAAAGTACCATAAACTACTGGTATCTTATCTTTCGGTATTGCCCATCCCTACTTCAAGTTCCCAATGAATCCAGTTTCCTGAAGCATCTCATGCATGACAAACATGAGAGGAAGAGGACGATGCAGGACTCTTCTGCCATCATTTTAGGTTAATACACGAGCCAATCACAGGCCGGCACCTGCCTGTGTCGTCTCAAACTCCAACCGTCACTCTGATGTAAGACTCAAATCCATTTTATCACAAGTAATAAATACTAAAAGCTGCAGTTCTAATCTTTTCAACACACCAATGCAAATCTCGATTAAATATAATAAATACATTAATTTAAAAAATATATATTTCTGAGGGTCTTCTCTTACAGGTGCCCTACTGTATGTAAAAGTATTCATGGATAATTAGAGCTCGAACAGCAACTCCAGCTCTAAGCTGTTTGTGACCGTGTTGCATTGTGGGTAACGGGCAGGGGTTAGAAGTGTAGGAGCCAGGAATGAAAGTCATACATGGAAAATATCAGGCTGGCAGTAATTTATTAATTATTTTGTCTCTTAATATTTTGTCAGTCATCTGAGATATGCAGTAACCTTTAAAGAAAATGAAGTAACTTGAAATTAATGCAGACACGCTTAGTTTTAAAGGTCTCAGAATTTAAAGGAGTAGGCACCTGGAAAAAAATATTAGTGCGTCTGTGCTTCATTTTAATCCTTAATGCTCTGTTTAGATTATATTTATTGTACCTGACAGTAGGGCATGATATTCTAGTTTGTCCTGCAGACAAATTCATAATCCAGCTCCAACTCCATCTCAGCGTGAAGTTTATAGCAAACCAGCTGTATTTTCACATCATCTCTTCGTGACCAGCGATTCCCAGCTTTCTCTTACGCATCATTGAACCTGCCTGCTTCAAGCTTTAACTCTTCGGGAGCATGGTGTCCCCTGCAGACAGGACACCACCGACATGTGCGCTTATATTTCTAGTTGTCACTCTTTGATAAAACAAATATTATCCATGCTTCAGCCTTTGAAATTACTGTACAGCAATTGGTTGGGGCTAAAAAAGCCTTTTTTGAATGCTGACTATCAGCATTTGTTGGCTTTAATTTGTTATTGCCGTAGTTCACTCAAATAATGTTAACAACATGAAAACGTAATACCTTACAGTCCTCCTCAAAATCCGTCATACCCTCCAATCAAAGAAAAGGCTAAATTCACAATAGTAATTAAAAAAATCAAGAAACTAAAGAAATAATAATAATAATAATAATAAATGGAAATTTACAAAATTATAATCTATCTAAACAAATCATTGCTTTTGAATTGTGGCTGAAAATAATAATTCAAAAAACCAAACAAAGCTGTGTCAGACATGATAGAGCAGTGGACCGACATACCTGTCAACAGGTGTAGAAGTCTTTTTGAACATTAGAGAAAACACCTGATTGCAGTGATTGTCTCAAAGTGTTGCTCAACATTTTAACTTTGGAGCCCCATCGTGCTGGTTTACTTGTTTTATTTTTTGTGTGTTTGTTTTTAACATTTCTGTTGAACCACAATTCGAAATCAGTGTTGTAGAATTGTTATTTATTATTATTTATTTTGTCAATTTCAACTTATTTAACTGACAACTGATTTTTTTCCCTTCTTTAATTGGAGGGTATTAATAATTATGACGATTGTTTGTGTTTACTGCATTTCTGATCCTATGAAGGTCGCCATTATTTTACCTGTGCAATGCATTCTGGGACAATGCTGTACAACAGTTGCTCTCAGGACTAGAAGTAGAGGAGGTGAAGGGAAATGCAACTTGTTTCTGACTAGATTTCCTTTTCTTCTTGTATTCTGGATCTACACTAGTGATGCTGCACGGAGTTGCTTTTGGTTGCAGTTTCCGGTCAAAGGGCAATAAAAACAGCAACGTGAGTCCTCACTGCTTCATGAGTGATAAAGCAAGCTGAACAGGAGAAAACAACTTCCTAAGGACCCACGTTAATCTTCTTGACACTTCTCTTGTGATGCCTTTGAGTCATTCTGTCAGCCACAGCTGCTGAAGGAGCCAACGAGCTGCTGTTATAAAGCAACGCTGCAACCTACAACTTTCTCCCACAAAGCGACGGATTGCAGCTCAAACTGGCGGGTGAAAAATCATTCATCACAAGACGCTGGATGTATTTCTGCTGGAATGTAAATGACCCGCTCCCCTGGTCACATGGACATGGGCCTGGGCGCAGGAGCCAGACAACCCGCTGCTTCATTTAGTCCTGGAAGCGTACGTCTGCCATAACTATGACCGATGCTGCAACTCAAGCAGATGCCAGCACAGCGGCGGCAGTGGCTGGCAGATGTCTGTTACCGACAGCTACGGACCATATTCATGCAGGCAAGCAGCAGGAAAACATGAGGTTTCAGTCTGACTCAACACTAAAGATGGATACGGAGCGTTTCGTCCATCTTCTGCATCATTTACGTGCATAATTTGGTCTGTTTTTGGGGCCCTTGTGGATCCGTACCCTGATGGAATCAGTCCCACCGGAACCCATGGGGGCAGTGTTGAGCAGAATAGCTGACTTTCAGCCTACAGAGGCAACAAAGAAGACAAAGAAGAAGCTGTGATGTTTTTAGTGGCTTTTTTGTCTTTCTGAAAATGTACATATTCATGATCTCTTCCACCGTCACCATGTTTACTGTTGACTTACAGTCACGTTGAAAATCTGAGGTGAATTCAAAATTCTGTACTGCCCTGTGGTTGATGTACTGCTTAACAACCATACCGATGTATGGTTGATTACTTGTCATCCGTTGTCCCTGGAAGGCCAATTCATACCAGGTCTGCTGGGACGCGACCTCCAGAGCTGAACGCTGCCATTTATATCAACGGTTTGGTTCACACTTGGCGCGCCAAGTGACTCACTTGTCAGACGCCGCCACAAGTGTCCCCTGGCGGCGTTTATCAAATGACAGAATAATATCTTAGATTTTGGGCTTTCTAGTTCATTCTAGAGACCTTGGGGCAGATTTTCAGGAGTAAACATCCTTTGATGACAAATGTCCTTTCCACTTTATATGAAAATATACTGTAAAAGGGAAATTATGATTCCCAACAATGTGCTGCACAGAGCAGTTTGTAACATCTCACTTCAACCTGATCAGCTGTGAAGTGTATCCCACGTGTGTTTGGCTCTACTTAATTGTATAACACTATTGGTGTATTCAATAAAGAAGATGGCAAATTACAAATTAACCACATCTGTGTATAAATCCATTAAATTTTATTTCCTGGAGTTTCTTCAGAAAGACGGTTTACTTTCATCCAGATGTCTTTAGTGTTCCAGCCAAGTTTTTCCAGTTAATTAAATAAAGCTGCATCCATAATAAGTAGGTTTTTAAAAGTGAAATAAAGCAAGCCATATATTTGGCTGATGACTGCTTCCTAGCTGCATCTTTAAGAGCTAATTTGTGTTACATTAAAAAGAAAAAGAAGCACCTACTTTCCATTTAACTGAGCTACACAAAATATTTATTTGTTTATTTACGGAACCCCATTAGTCTCTGAAAGTGTAGAAACTATTCTTCCTGGGATCCATTCACATTTGATTCAAAAATATTGTATTAAATACAAAACACACAGTTCAGTCCAACTCTTACCGTGATATCTAAGACACGAGAGAAAGAGAAATTACAGTCCACAACCAATTTTATTATTAATTACAAACTTCTTTCAGCTTGTTTTGAATACAGCATGGTTACTCATCATTATCATTTCTGGAGGCAACATGTTCCAATACAAAATAGTTCCATATAGACTTTCTCTTGAAGTGCATTTGTTCTTGGCAGAGACAAAGTAAATATAGCATTAATGGCTTGTCTTGTCATAAACCCATGTCTGTTTCAGCTGGGCTGTAATTCGGAAAACAAGCTATAAGGATGGCGCGAGATCCTGATTTTATGGAGAGACAGCACTGATCTATATGTCATTTTATCCTTGACTTTTATCTAAGACAGTCTTTGATGCGTTGCACTGACAATGGTTCGAAAGCGACAGCCCAGAGCTAGTCTGGCTGCTCTGTTCTAGACTATCTGGAGATTGTCAAAGTCTTTTTAGCAGCATACTTAAAATGGAACCACAAGAGGAAGGGCTGAAAGTCAGCCCCAACAATTTGGGACACCCTTTCAATAATCACATACATCATAAGTGATCCCGCCGGCTTGTGTGTAAGCAGAAGCACACTGAGCTGTTGTCGGAAATCTGGATAAATCAAGACGTCTACAACTGTGGGTTAACGTTTAATCTGATTTGTGCATTACATTCCTGATTGTGTTGTATCTCATGATGCCCTCCATGTAACAGAAGACCAGCAGCAATGTTGAAGTTTTTGTTGATCATCTATCACTGTAGATTATCACGGCTGCCTATGGTGTATCATCCACAAATTCTTACGTAAAACACATGATGTATACAAAAATATTGAACAGCAACGGGCCAAGACAACTGCCCTGAGGGACGCCAGTCTTTAGAGTTATGCTAGGGACACACTGCATGCGGAAGCACACCAAAATGCAGCACACCAATTTTCTCATCGACACCGCCCCTCTTTCTGTCCAAATCGGACGTGCACAGTTGGCAGGCAGTCCTGGTTCTCTGTTGTACTTCTAGAGCTGATAATTCTACAATGGGTACATCTCCTGGTTTGCTTTCATACTACAGTATTTACAAGCAGAAAGCCAATATTTCTGTGTGAATCCTTCCACTTGCATTATTAATAAAGATGAAGACATGATTGACATTATTAGATCTTTTAAAAAGAGATTGGGTTTTGCAGTTTATCTGGGTGTTTTTACTTTGAAAATGGTTTTATTTTGATAGATTTGTCTCGCGTTCCTGCTTATTTTCCTGCCTGGCTTGACAAATTTGGCAGCGACTTGCGCAGAAAATTGAACAGAAGCCAAAACAATTGCACCACGCTGCAAGGCGATTTTGGCGCTGCGTGCCGTGGTGCGCCAAGCCTGATGTGGTCGACACGTCTGTTAGCAAGGGCGCCGAAATGAAACTCCTGCGCTTTGGCGCGCTTCCGCATGCAGTGTGTCCCTAAGGTTACAGTGTCTGAGAGGGAACCGTGGAAAGCAACACACTGTGTTCTGTTCACCAAATAACGTCTCAAGAACCTCACAGGTGAGCTTTTAAAGCCATATGCTGATATTTTCTCAAGGAGAAGGTTATGATCAACAATATCAAGGTCCTGCAGCAGACCGGCTCCAGGGTGTACCCTGCCTCTCACCTGATAACTGCTGGGATTGGTTCCAGTGACCCTGCGACCCTGAAGTGGACATGCACAGAAAATGAATGAATGAAAATCAAAAGCTTTGCTAAAGTCCAGAAAAGCCTCTCCTCAACTCTCAATCTGCAATCTCTCAATCTGTTGCAGCCAGTTCCCAGTCAAAGCTGAGTGCAGTGCTGGCTGGAAAGCCTTCTTTACTTGCATGTTGGACATCAGAATGAAGAGATTTACTTTAAAATAATCTGGAATCTCTTAAGAAACGTCTCCTTCCATGAGTTTACTCAGGACAGGGACGATGCTTGTGGGTCTGCTTTTTGCCCGGTCCTTTGGACTTTTAGCTAAATGGACTACTTTTGATATTTTCCACAAATCTACATCGATAAACTCTTATAAATATGACATAAGGGCTTTCCTACTGATTTAGTTGCAGTTTTTCAAAGTTTCCCATCCATATTATATATTCCACAAGGTTTAAATTTATAAGTAACAGTGATAAACAATAAACAAGTGATAGTAAACAAGTAACACAGAAGATGTGTGCATGTTTTGAAGCAACCAACTGTTTCACTTCCAGCCATGAAAGATGTTTACTCTATTTTCCAAGTCAGCAGACTGAGATGGAGGAACCTGATATTATTTGTTCCTGATAAGAAAGCCTCCACTGCAGTTTTCTTTTCCTTTTTTAAATCCTCTCTGTCTCTTTCCCCAAGAAGTGTCTTTTGTTGCAATTACATTGTCTACTTATCTCCTAGAAACCTTATCAGTAGTGCTGTAACATAATTAGTGGAGCCGTCTGTTGCAGCATGGAGCCGCATGGACTGACAGGAAACCACAATCAATCTGTATTGATTTCTGAAAGTGGATTTATAGAAAATCCAGACTGCAGTCAAGCTGTGATAAAGACATAGATTACCCTCCTGTCATGTGTGTTCCCCATCGTGTGCGATTGTGTTTTTGCATACGGTATCTGTTGGATTTAACCTCCTGAGAGTTATGATATCGTATATGCTTCTGGGCTGGTTAAAGAAGGAAACAATTCATTGTCCTCATGCAAACAGAAACTGTGTGGGGGCAGAGAGACAGGCAGGAGGGATGATAGTCATTTGTGAGGCCATCACACTGTGAAGACAGCGAGATGGGGCGAGAACGATGGCTGATGGTTTTAACAGGTTGTTAGTGTGGTAAAAGGAGGGAAATGGCTTGCTAATGGAATCTGCTGCTCTGATGTTTCAAAAGCAGCCATTATGATTTTCTCTTAGAGAGAAAAGAGCACTCTCCATTGTTCTGCCCTGTAGAAAAAAACAGGTGATGGTTGTCAAGGCGAGAAAACACAGATTGTGATAAGTCATCTCATGCAGGGAAAATGCAGGCAGCAAATTGCAAACACTGTGGGGTAGCTTTTATTCAATTTTTAAAACTCTACTACAAAATAATACCTTTCAGATACACATCTCATTATGTGAAGTTAACAGTCTTATATTTCTGCCTCATGGACGGGCTTTTGCTTGCACATACCGTCACATCTGCTTCAACTATTACACGTGACATAAAGAAGTTAACACTGTGGGGGAATGCCTTACGTTTGCATTGTTTTTTTGCTGTTTTAATCAGTCAAACTGAAATTTGCTCTGGGCGACGTCAGAGGAGAGCAGGCCAAAGGTTTCATGAAGGGACGCTGAAAAAAAGCTCAGATCAAAAAGAGCTGAGTCAGAGTGTGCCAGAGTTTGCAGTGCAGGGCTGTGTCATCATATCATTCACGGTAATACCGGTGTAACGTTAGGGAAGGATAAGAAAATGAAATATCATGATATAAAATGGGTGAAACATGCATGTGCACCGCCGTTGTTTTGATACTGTCAAACGCGCATACAACCAGTCTGGCATCGACGAGGGGGAGTAAAGTCAAAGCAGCGCATTGACTTAAAGCTTGTTCCATCCTCCATGAGAAGCGAGAACATCCTTGTTGTTCTCAAGGCCGCTAGAACAAGTAAAAGGTTTGTTTTGGTCATTTCATCCACGTGAAGCTTCTTCCATGGCGGGGTGGTTATTAATGCAGGGGTATGGCTGTGAAAAACTTTGTTCGTCGCAGGCGGGCGGGGTTTTGCACACAGCAGTGTCCTAATGCCATGTGCTGTATATATTTCGTACTTATTCACCCCTTCCATCAGCTGCTCATTAAAGCTACCCGTTTAACTTTGCATCAGCGCATCATCGTTTTCCACGTCCAGCTGGTCTGAGTTAACCCCGCCCGCCTCGAATGTCAGAGTGATCACTTAATACTTCTCATAGCCGCGTGAGATGAGCGCTCTGCTCATTAACATGATCACGTTCTGCTCAGAGACTCATTATTTTGAATAAGGTGTGCTAGAACAAGGAAACATGGAATGAATGCAGGACGAGGGTTAAGGTTCTCCAGCTCTGCCGTACATGGTTCTGCTCAGGATATGCAGCCCAGTTCCACTGGAAACGCTATTTGTTTAAATTAACTGACAGTAAGGGATTTGCAGCATCTGCACAGCTAATTTCATAAAAAGTTATAACTTTAATGTACATCAGATACAGCTGCTTGTTAAAGTGAAAAGAAATTGTACATTTTCATTTGCACAAATAAAGTTGTGCAATTTTCAAGTATTTTGCCTCGTGTCAATCATATCGCCAGTTTTATCGTTATTGCAAATTTTATCATTTATATTGTGATAAATATTTTGGGCCATATCGCCCTGCCCTATTACAGTGATAACTGAAAGTTTGTGAATCACTTGGTTTGGGTCCTTTTCTGTTAGCTTTTGCTACTATTGAATAAATTAAAGCTCACAGGTGGGATACAAACCTGCAGCCGTTTTTTTTGTTTCACTCAAGTTGCTTTAAACTTGAGCTAAAGCTTTTTTCTTCATTCACCTGGATCTCCTTCCGTCTTTGTTTAAAGCTGACATGTAAGCGTTAATGCTTGGACTGGGGCACATGACAGAATATGGGGGGATCAAACATGCTATCAGGTCGTTTCTATTGCTCCACCAAGAACTTGATGAGTCTGGCTTTGTTGGCACTGCTGCAGAGAAGTTTCCTCCACTGCTGAATATTGAGGCCAGAAATTATGTTCACCCCAGTTGTTGTAAGCATCCTCCACACCTGGACTGGGAAGAGTCAGTCTGCCATCATTTCTCCCTGCAGTCAAGAGATCCTGTTATTTGGTGTTCTTTCTCTCAAATGCTCACAACCTTCTTCCCATGGGACAGTGAGTTCAATGAGGATGATCTTGTTTGCCCTTCAGACCACATCTGCCCCCCCCCAGGTCTACCTACATCTCCCATGATTGGGCTTTTTGCAGCAGATTGCTTCTTGTTGCTGTGGTTGGTGGCTTTTGTCCCTCCCTTACGAAGCTGATTGATTGTACTGATCTCCATGTGGTGGCGTTTCTTGCGTCTCTCCTGTAGTGTCACCATATATGATATCATGTAGTCTACAAACTACATGAGATAAAGTATGTACAACAAGAAATATGTGAGCATGATGATCAAAGTTTTCTTGTGAGATGGTATGAAAATGATACATAAATTAATTAAACTTCAGTTAATTAATAAATGTTCAAAGAAAAGGGAGGAGGATTTCTAAATCCAACTAAATAAGTTAAATTGGGTCCGGTAAACCGTAGGCCTGGATTAATTCACTATCACCAACTTCTTGTGACATCAGATCATATTTCATAGCAAATGAGAGGGATTCTCGTCAGAGCTTTGCTGCGTTGGCCCTGTGACGGACTGGTGACCTGTCCAGGGTGTACCTGCCTCTCGCCTGATAATAGCTGGGATAGACTCCAGCAACCCCCGCGACCCTGAACTGGATAAGCGGTACAGAAAATGACTGACTGACTGATGATGGGTCTTGGGGTGCTTTCACACCAGGATAGTCCAGGACTCAGTCCAATTGGGTGGATTTCTGAAAAATGTTGCACCTTTCTTTGCTCCGGTTTGCATTCATACTGGAGTATTTGAATCGGATCAAACCACCTGGTTAAACCATAGTTACAACAACTGCTTGCTACGGGGCGACACTCCCCGATACAACAACTGACCAATGATGAAGAAGCAGGAAGAAGAAAACCAGACTTTGTGATTAAAGTAAATATCTTTCTGCTTCTGATTATTACTGCATCTCTCTCTACAAGATTTTTTCCTCTTTTCTTTTCGTTGTTTTGACCTCGGCTTCTTCGAGCATGCGCTGTTTGCTTTGTTTTCCCTCTGACCCAAATGATAATGTACCGAACTTCCTTCTTCTTGAGCATTATTGCAGTCGACAAATGTCACTTCCATTAGGTGCGCTGGATAGTCCGATAATCCGTTTGCAAGTGGACCGAGACCCCCGGCTTTCAGGTTGACCAGAGTCCTCTTCTTTGGTGCGCACCAGGATGCGGATGGTGTTCACCAAACAAAGGGGGCTATCCGTGGAAGAGGACCATGGTCAGTTTAAAGCGAACCAAACAGCCACAGTGTGAACGAACCCTTAGTCTCAGCTGATTTCACTAGTCCAGGCCGAGGTTTCCGGCTTCCAGGAGTTCCCGTGCTCTGCTTGGCTGTGCAGAAGCCCGTCCAAAGCACCAGATAGTTGGAGCTGTCAGCAAATCTTCAGATCTGTCTTTGATGACGTATTATTTAGTGCTTGAATTTACAACTAAACTGCAAATATTTAGATGTTTTCCATCTTCCTCACACAACATAACTGCTGTTGTTGGTTTGACCTCCTTCAGACGCCACACACTTAAGTCCTACTTCTTTCCTCCTTAGTTTATTCTTTGTTTAAATGAATATCAAATGCTGGTGTTTATTTTGTTATTCTTTGGAGCCTTTAGAGCTTTTCCTCCTCTGCATTCAGTATTTAAACTAAGCCAGACAGGATATGTTCTGCCTCCAGCTCTCTACCTGACATGAGATTACTACTGATCCTCTCATCTCACTTGAGAGGCAAAAAGCAAACGGGTGTTTCCCAGGATATTGAACAATGCCGTCTTCCCTGAAATCCATCAGACTTTGAGGGAACAGAGAATATTACTCTGTCTTCAAATCATTGTTTTCCAGTTCACCGTTGTTCCCCTGCTCCTCCTGGAAGGCATGAAACCAGATGTCATGCAGCGTTTCACTTCTACCTGTCACATTTCTCTCATGCATGAACAAAGAAATGGTGGAACATTTCCATGACTGAAATATAAGGCAGAATATTAAAATTCCAATGGTGAACACATCAGAAAACAGCATCTCAGCTGTGGTTTCCTGTGAACCTGCATCTGGCTCGGCCTCTTTATTTACTCTGTATGGATTTGACTTTTCTAGGTGTGACCTATTAAACACATTATACATACCTGAGAGGAGAGGAGGAAGATCACTATCTGCTTGCTGCTTGATTAAATTAATCAATGTGAACTCTTACACTTTTGTTTGTGTGTGTTGCTGCAAAATGCAACATCCAACTTTCCAAAGCTAGATCCCCCTCCTCCTCAGGGATTTGCAGATGGGCGGAGCTGCACTAGTAGAGACCATCACAACATTTGCAACTGATTTGTGAAAGCATGTTGGCTGTGTGGCAATCGAACACGCAGCAGATGGTAACACCTTATAATAAGGGACACAAAATTGACTTAGTCACTAGGGAACACCTTAGAAAACAAACAGAAACTATTGGGAAGTTATACACTACTTACTAGGTAAGTAGGAGGGTACTATTAGGTAGTTATCCAATACTTATTAAGGAAGTAGTGGATAACTATTGGGTCGTTATCAAGAACATGCAAGTGAAGTAGGAGGGAGCTATTAGGTAGTTTTCGAGACGTACTAGGGAAGTAGCAGGTAACTATTGGGTCGTTATCTAATACCTACTAATAGGAAAGTAGCACGAAACTATAAGGTACTTATTTAAAGGGATACAACACCCACAGAATGATGTAACTTTATTTTCCACTTACCCTCATGGTGAGCAAGACTCTGGAGCACTTTTTTAATATCTCAAATGCAGCCGGAGATCTGAGGGGTTTTCGTTATCCACCAACTTTCATCTTATGGGGTTTCACCCATACCCACTCAGGACACTTTGATTACATTGGACGAGCAGGATGGAGGAATATTGCCAAGTTTTTGTGGACTTTTATGGACCTTTTTGTTTTGAGCACCAGTGAACCCCATAGTATGAACGTTGGCGGATAACGAAAAAAATCCAGATCTCTGGCTGCAATTGACATATTAAAAAGTGCTCCAGAATCTTGCTTAGTATGAAGGTGAGTAGAAAATGAAGGCGCATCATTCTGTGGGTGATGTACCCCTTTAATACTTACTAGGGAAGTAGGAAACTATTAGGTAGTTATCTGGTACTTTCTAAGAGGAGGGAACTATTAGGTAGTTATCCACTACTTTCTTAGGAAGTTCTGGATAACTACCTAATAGTTCCCTCCTACATACCTCCCTAGTAAGTAGTGGATAACTACCTGTTAGATTAATTCTCTTTTATTCACACAGGACAAGTTAGACAAAAAAACTCCTTGTATGGAAACAGTTTGACAGCAACAGTAGCAGTTTCTCTCATAAGATAGCTGTACTTCTTCACAGCAGTAATTTTCCACTGAAGGCAGAGAGCATGTCACACTGAAGCAGATCATGCATGTCACACAAATATCATTGATCATGTATAATTATTCTAACGCTACCCAATAGTTTCTCTTTGTTTTCTAAGGTGTTCCCTAGTAACGAAGCAAAATTTGTGTCCTGTATTATAAAGTGTTACTCAGCAGACGACTGAGGAGGCACTTTCTGAGACTCAACTCTTGTGATATAAAAGGAGGCCGTCTTGCGGTTAAGGGGACTCGGAGTCGGCACAACAGACAGATGAGTTGCCCATGTTTTCCCTCATGCCTCTTTAAATATTGGAAGACAAAAAGCTTTTGCAGGGAGATAATGTTGCAGGGCTTGCAGAGCAAATGAGATTCTCCCCATGAAAACAAATTCCTTTAAAATCCTCGGGTGTGAGTGGGTGTGTGTTTGTGTAACAAGTGCAAACCCTGCTGGGATAGGTTCCTGTGAAGCTGCAGCCCCTGCAACTGTTTCAGTGTAGCTGGATGAGCGACTTGAAAGTGTATGGAGGATGTGCAGAGGTCTAATTAAGCGTTTTTACATCCAAGCCTGCTGTTTTGCAAATAAGGCTCATGTCTCATCTTGATCACTTTAAGCTGTTTGTATGCATCTATTCCACATATGTTTCAATGGATATGTATAAACACGAGGTTTCTGACTTATATGTAGAGGCTGAAAACAAACATGGTTAGACAGCTGATGTCTGTAAACACTAAACATCAGTGCTTTTATCAGAGCTTGTGGCCAGCCCGATATGATCTTTCTTGAACTGATGTGCGTGACTGCACCTTTGTGGATGAGTGATTTGCAGAAAACTAGCCAAACTGAGGCCAGCATCTTTGCAAAACCCAGAGAAACAACTCCCTAAACAGAACAAATTACGTGACTCTGGCATCGAATGCTTGCAAGTCAGTGTTGTTTTGGGAGATTGACAGTTGAAAGTTGTATTTGAAGCACATTGGACTGAAAAATATATCCTCTACCTAGACTCTGTGGCACTTTGATTTTCCTGGATTTTGTTCACAGTTCAGTCAGACTTGAAAATCATTGTATTATTTTCCCCTCCACCTGCAGCTTACCTGTCTTCCGACGCCTTCTCTCCCTGCCTACCTGTCAATCAAAACTCTGCTGACAGCTCAGCTGGCGAGCTCTCACAGATCAAGCTGTTACCCAGTCGGCATTTGACGGACAGCAATGAGCTAGGGGTGGCGAAGGTTTTACATCAAATCAAACAAGCACCACATTTTTTTACATGACAAGTGAATCTAAATGGATTGTAATCCAACCCCTGGATTCAGAGTCGACGCTGGTGGCAGCCGAAGTGAGGACGGTGATGTGAAGCTGCAGTCGCCTCATTTCAGCTGTGCCGTTCTGGCAGCGTTCTCACTGTTTATCCTTTAAGTTTCTGATATTTATTTAAAGTCAATCAGATTTTCTCTGCGTGATGGGTGAGTTGTGTAGATTCAGCTCTGAAAGCTAAACTCTGACTTTCACCTCAGTAACGTGCAGAGAAAGGGGGGGGGGGGGGGGGCAGGGTAGCCTGATTCATCATTCTTTAAATAGATTGAATCTTGGTTGCACATTTCTATAAGGGATTTTGTTCCTGTGCAAGTCCATACTGAAGTTATGTAAGGCTATCAACCTGATGTTAGCATGAAGTTACGTAGCAGTGCAGGTCTAGTTATATGGTAGCACTAACTTCTTTTCAATATAATGTGGGGAAAACTGTGTCGTATTTAGTTTTCAGTGAGAGTATAAGGGACTACACATCAACTCTGGCAAGATTTTCACCTTGGAACTGAAAATAAACTGAAAATGTCTAACAAGTATTTAAGTTAGCACTAATTTGGCTAGAACTGCATGATCCAGTTCCATTTAAACAGAAAGCTAGCATGGCTGGAAGTTGGTTTTAAAGTAGCTGCAGCATGAAAATGTGAGCAAATGTAGCCAGAAACAGGGTGAATTCCAATTCCCCCGTAGCCCCAGCCCTTGGTCCTAACCCTTCGTTGTGTGCGTTCATGTAAAGGGGTAGTAATGTCCCAATTCTGGTCCAGACCGAGGGCGAGTGGTAGGGCTATCTGGCCCTCGAAACGGAGATTTTCCAGGGGCACACTAGAAATCGAGTGGTATGTAATATTACCACAATTCCATGCGAAATATAGGCAAAAGGGCGAGGAAATCATCAGCAGCAGTATTTTTTGTACATAAAATATGAAAATCACCATTTAAGGTCGCTGTACTGTATTAAAGACAGTTTTATCAGAAAAGTGAACAAAGTTGCTGGTTTTGTAACATTACGTGCAACTGATCATGTCAGAAAACATTAACGGCAAGTTTGAGTCGAAGGCGTCTTCTTTTCCTTTCATTTTTACGTTTTTTCAGCTGAAAGCCAAAGAAATAATGACGCATGAGGATTTTGAAGTGTTGTCCCATTTCTTAGGGGAATGACTCAGTCCCTTACACTTGAACACTTGGCCATAATGCTTGAAACAGAGTTTCAAGTGTTAGGGCCGACGGGAAGGGCTAGGGGTAGGGATGAAAAGAGGAATTGGAATTGGGCCACAGTCTCTTTTTGTATATGAAGCTATATTAGAATTAGAGGGGGAGATTTTTCCATTTTTTCTTTTTGTTTTTTGTAAATAAGGACAAAGATCAGCAGAGACAGACCCCAGCTCCAATGTTATCACCCCTGATGGCTCAATGTGGAGCCAGCTATTGATCCTCCGTCTACCACATCAAGCGTCACTGCGCCCCCAAACAACCATCCAACCTTTCTATGGACCTTTTTGAACTTGTTGCAAATATTTCCACTTAAATGTTTTATTTCTCACATCTCTCTGATGTGACCACAGTCATCACAGCAGTGTGTGTGAGTGTGTGTTAGAGAGCCTTTCAGAATGATTTTGGTTGATTGTGAGTGCAGTTTTTTGGTGCCCCCTGAGAAGCGCATGAAGGACACCTGAGCTTTCACGGCCGAGGCTTTCTGCATCAGAATTTTCTTAGTTTTCCTCTGGATCTGGCTGATGAATCATTGAACTCTGTTGGGTATTTGTTTTTGTTTTTTTAAATGCACCAAAAATGTCAACTGAGGCACCTGTTTGATTTGCTATATAGAAATATATTTATGTTTTCAAATGTTTTTTTCTTATTGGTTTTTAAAAGAAACAGTGAAAGTTTGATAACCTAACATGAAGAAGGCAATGGCTGCTTCAGTCTTATAAAGGCTCATTGAAATCAGCAACTCTTGTGTTAGGCAAGTTTATTTCTACAGCACATTTAATGAATAAGGCAATTCAAAGTCTTTTACTCACAACACACAACTTTTAAACACAACCAAAAAGAACGAGCCCACCCACGTCTCTCTCCGTTGTCTTAAACAGGCTGTGTGCTACATGATGCGCTGTGATTCGGTGGCCGAATTTCCCGCGTTGTCCTGCGGATGTGACGTCAGTTGACGCATCCCCGACAGCCTTCATCCAGGAAGGAGATGGTCGTGGTAAACTCAAACACTGTAAGGGATAGTTTTGGATTCTTCTAACAATCCAGATTTACGGAAAAACACTAAAAAGTGTCACTACGAAGAAAAAGACTTTATCAGTGTAGTCAACGTTATAGCATCAGTTTGTGCCCCCGTGCCGGCTTGGCTGGTGGCGGCAGTTACCTGCAGCGTCAGTGGCATCACTCGCGAGTCTCATTTCTAAATCCTGCTTCTGGATCCTTTAAGAGAAAGTGCAGATATGAACATCTGAATAAAAACTATGAAATGCTGAGGATAGATGCGTCTCTAAATAAACTGTGTGTCAGCTGATGTGAGGCGTTCTGTGCAGCGTAGAAGCTGAACGCAGCTTCTCCAGGTCTGGTTCTGACTCTGGAACTGATAGAAGACCTGATCCAGATGACCTGAGGGGTCTGGTAGATTTACACTGGATCAGGAGGTCACTGATGTGTTTTGGTCCTGAACCATTCAGAGCTTTATAGACCAGCAACAGAGGTTTAGTCTATCCTGACAGGCAGCTGGTGTAAAGTCCTCGGAGCTGGACTGATGTGGTCCACTCGTTTGGTCTCAGTGAGGACTCGAGCAGCAGGTAAATAAAGTTCCCGTGAAATAAAATGAAGTGTTTAAGAGTTTTTATGTGATCTGGTTGAGTTTTAATGTTCTGGAAAATGGATTTGAGATGCTAATGGCTCATCCTGCATCCGTTGGCACGTATTAGCTTGGCATTCGATTAAACGCTTCATCAAAATTTTGTATTTCAACAGAGCTGATGTGGAACAGATGGCGGTGCCTGATCAATCAGAGCGAGGTGGAGTTTTCCAGAAAGGGGAAGCTCACTTTTGCTTTAAAGGAAACACTAAGTGTAAACATGTGTAATTAAAAGTACCCAGTGAGCCATTTTCTTGGGTTTTAAAGGTGCAGTGTGTAACAAAATCAAAGGTCAATGACTGAAGAACTCAGTATATTCTCCAACATGGTTTCTATTTCTATAAAATCACTTCACAAAAACAACTGCTTACTTTTCATTCCCTTATAATGAACAGTTTATATCTACTTGCCTTTAAGATCATCATGCTGAAATCGGAGTCTTGCTCTTAGTCTCTTTTGATTCTACATTTTAGCACATTGTAATGCACATCTGTTGGTAGTCAAATGCCATTTATGGCTGTTTTTAAGACTAGAACTATGATTTAAGTCATCCACAGATATGTTTTTAACTTTCTTTTTGACAAGTCGGCCGTATGTTAACAACAGTCCAGGACTTTCTGCTCCCTGTTTCTAACTTCCACACCCAAACACAGCTAAACTTGGTAGAGATTCTCACTTGAAAATGTAATTATTGTTCTGTTCATTAAAGTTGGGGGGAGATTTTCCCACCTTGGTCCCCCCCTAATGAGGGGTGAACCACCACTCAGACATGTCAACATGATGCGAAGCCAGTTCAGGTGTGAAAACGGTGGCCAAAAATCAGAGAAAAGCTTCACCATCCCCGTGAAATGCTGTAGTACGTACAAGGCTCCAGGTAGCGCTATGATGATTGAAGTGTAACACTCCAACGCTAAAACGAGATGTGTCGCGCGTAGATTAGGGCTCATCTCGTATCACATGACATGTGTATCAGCTTGATCCTGTTGATGGTACAGAAGAGCAATTCAGTTCAATTCAACTTTATTTGTATAGCGTCCATTCATGACAATGTCACCTCAGGGCGCTTAAACAGACAGAAAAGTTCAGGTCAGATTCATAATAGCCTGGTTAAGGAAACCAACAGATTGGATCGAATCTTGACTTGACCCGGTCCAATCCCCCATCCTGAGCAAGCACCGAGGGGTGGCGACAGTGGGAAGGAAAACACCCTTTTAACAGGGAGGAAAAACCTCCGGCAGAACCCGGCTCAGGTAGGGCGGCCATCTGCCTCGACCGGCTGGGGGGGAGAAGACAGAAAGGGAGACCGACAAACACTGCAACGTTATCCAGCCAGATCTGCTGAGAGAGGAGAACACAGTTAATGATGCAATACTGTCACAGGTTTCACACAAGAGCAGTACTTTGTTGTACTATTACACTGTGGAGCCCTTCAGGAAACATGGCAATTTTTTTCCCTTTTGCATAAGGTGTGCAGGTCGTGCATTTCTGTTGTCACAGCTGCCGTCATAACAGCCGCACAATGGCTGTTACTGCTGTAAGAATAGTTAATAGCGGATGCTGCCACTTTGATTATAATAAATACACATTGCTCCATCTTGTGAATTGGTTTATAAAGCAGCTACCATGTTCAGGATGACATCCTGAACATGTAAACATGTTTACATCCTGAACGTTCGGGACAACCTGGGATCCAATGTTTTCACCATCATCTTGAAGCCGTCTTCCTTTGCGGTATTTATAGGAACCATATCCGTGGCAAGGTGAAATATGATTATTTGGATCACTGCTTTCTCTTTTTCTCATATCCAGTCCCAGATCACGACATTCTTGCAACTCTAACTGTGCGTTCAGACCAAGAGCGACTAAAGCTGTAAAATAGCTTTTGTCGCTCATAAAAATAGCTGCTACAAAAAATCTGTTTGCTTTTGTCGCTCAAGTCGCTTATGACATCACATTCAATTTTGCATATCCTTTTAAAAGGACCGTATGCTTTTTACCATTAGCAGAGCTTTTGCAGTGATGCTTTTCGTGATTGCTGCCTTGTGCTTTGACAAGTTGTAGCCTGTGATTAACCAGAAATCCGTCTCCTACTGAAAAACAACGGTCTGGACATAACTGATTAAATTACACCCCAAAACAAAACAATGTTGTAGCTTAGTTAAGTACATCATCTTCACTGATCTGCATCTGCAGATCTTCACTCATTCATCTCTCACTCTCAAACTAAATGTCAAGACGAGGGACAAAAGGGAAATACGTATTTTTTATCCCTGTCAATTATTATTATTCTAACATAGTACTTTCCATATTTATAAATGATATCGCCCCATTCACATAGCATGCTAGGCGCTCGATTAGCAGGCAAGTTTCACGCCTATTTTAAAAATGATTTTATTAACTTACCAGTCAAACCAACGGAACGTGATACCTCTTCCCAGGCCAGAGCCTTCTTTTGGAGATCCCGAAAGGTGTAAAGTGTCAGGTCATACAATACTGGGTGGCTAGTGACGGCAGTTATCAGCGTTTCTGTTGTCATTTTGACTCAGAACCAAAATACAGCACCAGAGTTCAGAGTTCGTTTCCGGGGGACTCCCGGAAGTGAACAATGTCTACATTGCAATTGGTTGTCAGGGTTTGACAGCCAAAACGTGTCATAGCCTATTTGCATAAAGTTAAACTATTTTTAACTTTGTTTGGTCACTCTAATCGCTCAACTTTATTGGCTCTCGTTGCTCCTGTCCATTGAAAGTGAATGACTTCCGGCGATTTTACGGCTTTAGTCGCTCTTGGTCTGAATGCACAGTAAAACGTTGTCATCTAAGCTAGCAGCTCGTGTTACCACCTTCAGCTAACACTTTTGTTCAACAGCGTCTGCAAACAGTAGTTTGGTCCACATCTGATCTTTTAAAGTCGGAAAGATTTCTAAACCATAGATGTGGCTCCTCTTTTGGGAATTAGTTCCTTTGGGTAAACAGTATGTGCTTCACTTCACTGACGTCTTTCACCGGCTTCACACACATTTTGGTGTTTGTGTCGTAGTGAAATGGGTCCCCACTGAAACACTTTCCCACTTCGCATGTTCTACACGTTATCTGGGCTATTCACCGGTATAGCAATGTATAAAAAATCCATATCATAACAGAAATAAACGGTTTTTGGTATGAACCGGTATAACGTACAGCCCTAGTGTTTTTGTCACAATGTCATATCCTCCAGTTGTGCAGCTGCACAGTCCCAGTGGGATGCAGACAGCTGAGGTTTCAAACCTCTCCACCTTAGCATCTGGTTTCAGACAGGACCAGTTTCATAGGGATGAAATTTCAGATTTCTAAAAGACTTTTGCGGTTTTACTGCAATTTAGCAGTAATTCTCCAGTAATGTCCTCTTTGCTGGATCAGTGATGCACGTTTAAAACAGAGCTACTATGCTGACCTCCAGTTGCTGCTGTGTGACAGCTGTAACCTGATGCTGTGATGTGCAGCAGCTGCAGGGAAACAACACTTCCAGAAACGTACTGATCATCATGATTGTCAGCTCACTATCAAAAGATTTCAAACCACAGAGTTTTAGGGTCAGAAACTTATGTAGTGCTACTTCAACATTAAAGAAAGCAGAGATTGTTGCAGCCTGATCTTACAGAATTGTGTAATTAATCTCTTTGCCACAGCGGTACATGATGCTGGCACTGTTAAACAAAACAAGTAAAAGCAGCCCTCAGGTTGGTGCTGAACATGACTTTACGTGTTGCAGTTGGTATGAAAAGCAAATTTGGTTCTGTAGGAGAGGATTGTATTAGAGCAGAACAAATGCGTGAATGCATTTCTTGCAGGTATTCCTGTTGTCTGTCTCTCAGCCGACTGAAAGCCAGCTGATTCTGGTCACGGTCTGGGAGACTGCTACGTTTCCACCCTGCAGTACATGATGGATAACAAATTAAAAGTCTAAAGCTGCTCAGAATTTCTGCACAGTGGTAAATGCTTTTCTCCGCGTTCATTATTCAGACCTATTTACATGATTTGAGCTGGTGAAATAAGGCTCCAGTGTTTGCCTGAAGAAATGCATTTTCTCGCGCTCCAAATGAAACTAAGCTTGAATTTTTTTACATTCATTCTCACAACTTTGAATATATTTATTCAAACTTTAGCCTCCTTATTTTAGGAATGGGCATATCAATTCCCTGGAGTAGATACTTTGGTATCAGCCAGACAAAATATTGGAATAGATACTTTTTTGAGTATTGCGATACCACTGTACGATACAAAACAACATTTGTTTTCACTCCTACGAGTTTGAGGCAATGCAATGATGTGAAAGCAGCCAGATTCGAGCTTCTGTGTCACATGATGGTGGCAGCCTATCACATGTCACAATGATGCTGCTAGGGATGCATGATATTGGAATTTGTGCCAATATACTATATGCCGATATTTTAAAACTCAACTGATATCGATACCGATATTAAAGCTAAAAAATAAATTATGTAATATTCATTCCTTGAGCAAAATTAGAAAAATACCTCAACTTGTGTTATGTATAACAAGTCAAACTTTATGACAGTTGTTCAAACAAAACTAATAGGATTTGTGTGTTATATCCTAGAACCACCTGGATTTTTTGCTCCCTGAGAAGAGAGAGACAAAAAAACAAATACTCAAAAACACGGGATACTTGGTTATTTACACAAATAAACTCTGTTCACACAGAACATCCTAAAGAAACTGTCTTTAGACATTTGAAAGTCTGTAAAAAAGAAGTTTTTGAAGAAGAAGAAGAAAAAAGTTTTTTTTTTTTTTTTAGACTTTAGAAACAGCGGCCTGAGCGGTTTAATATTGGTAAAATATCGGTGGAGTGGCTGATGTCCAATAGTCATTTTTAAGGCCTATATAGGCCGAAACCGATAGGGGGCCGATTATATCATGCATCCCTAGATGCTTCTACTGTTAGTGATGATGATGTTTTGGTGTCTTTCAGTACTTTCATGCAGGTTATTGCACATTATATTTAGGTAAATTTATAATATTACTTTTACATTTTTATATCTGAACATTTTCCACTGAATAAATTTCAATAATCCTAACCTATATTTAAGTTATTTAATAATTAAAATAAGTTTTTAATCTTATTTTGTTTAATTTCTTCATCAATATGATTTTTTATTTTATCAAAAGCATTTTTTCCAGTTCTTCTGTTCTCAAGTTTTTACTTATATTTAATATTGCACTTGCAATCAAGACATTAATGCAGACTGTACAATCATGTGCTTTTCTTTAAAGGGACCAAAAGTATCTTATCGATAAAAAAGCACCATAAACTACGGGTATCGTATCGACATGAAAAATGTCAGTGTCACCCATCCCTGTTTTATTTTTGTTCACCATTGTGAAGTTGTTCACACCAGCTTTTATCTCCCGGTCTCAGCCTGGACTGCATGCAGTCTAACCCGTCCCAGTGCATGCTGGGAGTTAAGAGCTGGACCACAGCGCGCAGCGTCCAGCCTGCTAAGCTCTTCAATTCTGCATGAAGTGATTGGAGGACAAGGTGAGCCTCTGTCCCCAGCAGCGCGACCCGCTTTGTATCTATTAGGTTGCAGGGAGTCTGCGTCCAATGCCCTCAGATCTATAGCAGGCATTTGTGTGTGTGTGTGTGTGTGCGTGCGGTTGTGTGTGTGTGTGCGTGGACGGGGAGCTGTCTCAGTGTCTCAGCTAATAAAAGAGTGTGTCTCTGCGAGCTGATATGACAGAGCTCAGGGTCGCCTAGTTTACAGATGCCCAGGGATGAATACCTTCTGTCACAACCTGTTTATTCTCGTTCTCCTCATCACTCCATCTGCCACTCCTCCTCTTCATCACTGTCTCATACCTCTCTCAGCATCCCTCGTGCTGTTGTTTAGCTCTCGTGGGTCGTTCTGTCATCACATCTTTGCTGTTCTTGCTGCATTTTTACCACTTCGTCTTATATGTCATTACTCTGAGAATGCTGTCATATCTTTTATGGTTTGCGTTCTTTTTTTTTTTTTCAATGCAGCAAATGTGCTTTTCTTGTTTTTAAGATTTGTTGAAATGCAGAAATTTCTTGCTGAAGCTTTCCACCTTGTGCCTCTTTGTGAGGCGTGCTCCTCTCTTTTCATGCTCTCCGTGAGTTTATTTGTGCTGAGACAAAGTGATGTGGAGCCAATTTTCCACGCAGCAAGAGTGTCGCAGTTTTCCACTGTTAACTGCCACTGTGCAGTCCAGGCCAGCTGCTGCCGGACTGGACGGTGAACAAAGTTCTGTGTGGTAATCCAGCTTGTTGGCCAAGTTTGAGTGGAATTTAAAACTTGAATCAAGCCTGTGATTGGGCTTTCCGCTGATCAGATCGGTTTGATCGGATCGGCCGACATTTCACATTTTTTTCATCTTTTCTGATCAGTTCTTAGCTTTTCATTCACCGATCCGATCAATGACGTCATTGTCATTTTGAATCTGCTCCGGTAAAGCTCTCATTTACACCAATTAAACTTAGAAAACAAGTAAACAAACAAAGCAGAATAGACACGTACTCACTAGTATGTGTTTTATGTCTTTGTGGCGTTTTTGTCGTGAGTTCTGTCACTATGTGCTGGACAATAAAGTTTTTACAATCCTAAATACGCCACACGTAAAGGATGGCGACACCGGTTGCAAACATGTCAGCTCTTAGACTGAAAGGACGCAGCGCATTTCCTGCATTTCCGCAAACAACCGTTTACCTCAAACTGTTGCAGCACAAGTGTTTGTCTCCGTGTCTCCATCAGAGACTGTAAATAACACGTCTCCAGACCGCGGAGACCTCCAGTATCGAGCGCTTCGGCCGCAGTGTGCTCCTCGCGTGCTGCAGCAGGTATGTACACAAACGCTGCTGACGGTGACGCATGCGTCCACAGCAAATATATTCCAGCCTACTGTAGCGATACCGGACTACATGAGCTGCAGTGGGTTGTTTGTTCTCACGTCGAGGTTCTTCTGAGGAAACAGTCGCTCGATTAGTTTGACCACTGATTTGACATCATCAGATGTGAGCCCCAACTTCTGAAGCAGCATTACTGCCTTCATTTGCACTGTGATTGTAAATAATTTCAGTTATGACTGTTTAAGTTGGGCTGTTATTTGTGCCACTGGATGAAATTATTTTGGTTTGTCCTGATTAAATCTGAATGCCCGTTAGAGGTTATTGATGTTTAACCTTTTTATCTCAGTTCAGGACAAAAATGGAAACAAAAATCCTTTTTATGATACTCAGTAAACTGTATAAATACAGGTAAACGAGCTATTTAAATAGATATATTTGCTTCCTCACATGATCGGATCAGTGATTGGTTTTTTAAAACTCTCTGATTGGTGATTGGTGATTGGCCCCAAGAATCCTGATCATGTAAAGCCTACTTTAGATCAACATGAAATCTATAAAACACTGAAGATGAAATGAGTGACAGAAGAGAACTTTTTCATAAAACCATGCTTGCAATCAACATGTGCAAGTGTGTGGCCTAATCAGGACTTACATGCAACAATCCTATTTTTAACAGCGTTGCACATGCACACCCACAGGCGGTGCTCCCCTTCTGTGTGGACTGTGAACTACAAAGTTGCACGCACAGATCAGCCTCATAGTTCACCACCTTTACACACACATTTGATAAACAACGCAAAGCACCTCATAAATGTTTGTGCAGACATGAGTGCTGTGATATATCTGATAATGAGATATAAAGAAAGAAAATGCAAGAAAGAGAGCAAACTTATGGAGGCTTATTACCTATTATTCCTCAGCAGCTTTGTCCCGGAGTTCAGATAACTGTTTCAAACCTTTTTTGGGGCAACATGTACGTAGCTAAACTGGTTGAGCGGCCACCCAATGTTCGGAGGCTACAGCTCCTCTGTGCAGCAGGCTGGGGTCCATTGCTGTTTGTCTGTCCCCGATCCCGCTGACCCCCTTTCCTGTCACGCTCCTATCAAATAAAGGCCGATAGAGCCCAAAGAAAAAGGTTTTACATGAGTTATTTGCAAGCTAATTTAGAGCTTTCTTTAAAGTGATCTCATTCTTTATATGATAAGCAATGCAAAGCACCTCATAAATGTTTGTGCAGACATGACTGCTGTGAAGTTTTATGATGGTGGCAAAACCAAAATTTAAACCAAAAAAATGGACTTTGCTGACAGAGAAGTTGAGCTGGTTGATGTGGAAGTTAGGAAGCAGATGTTCTTCACACAGTCTGTTTGCAGGCGGTGCAGACTGCAACGTAACGTTGAATCAACATCAGGTCTCACACTGAATAACCGTTGGACTTTGTTTAGATTTTGCAAATCTAATCAACGTTGAAATAGCAACGTTATTTCAACATTGTGTTCCTCAACAGGTGAAAAACATGGGTGAATTGCAAGCGTTGAATCAACATTGGTTTTAGTTTCGATTTTGCAAATTAACGTTGTCTGGATGTTGGAATGACGTTAATTTTCAACTGTTATTTTTTAGCTTTTTTCAAAAAATAAGGTATGGGATGGAGAGAGCGATGGAGGGAGGGAGGGAGAGACGTGGCCTGAACGTTGGCCCCGAACTGGTTTACGGTGTTGGTTGATGGATGACTGATGTCACGCATGTGATGCGACCTTCACATCCAGCATAAAAAATTTTCCACTCCCTCACGGTAAAAAGGATGCATTTAAGTACCAAATCATGGTACAGTTTGATTTTACGTGAATTTGTACACAGTAGTACCGACAGAGTTCGGTAGGTATCAATAAAAGTACGGAATTTGGTACCCATCCCTAATCATAGAGGCTGCTCATCAATATGTTCTTGATCAGTTTATCCCTGGCTTAACTTTCTATGAAGAAACACATAAAACTCACAGGTTTCTGCTGTTTGGAAGCAATAACATCCCATATTATTTTAGTACTCCCACAGTCATGGTACCAAGCATGCCAAGCTGACAGCGATGTTAAACTCTGCAGAGCATTGACTGGTCAGAGATTCATCATCTGCAAATGTAAACAACTTTCTACAGCTACACACACGAATCGATGCACTTCCTTGTTCCATGAAGTTGTTAGAAAGTTTAGTGAAACATTCCTGATGGAGCTGAGCTGTTATGATCACTGGCAGGAGAAAATGAAATAACCTGTCTGTGTTCCTCACTTGTTAGTCACCGTGGATAAAAATGTCTGTTCAATCAGTGTAATGTAATAAAAACACACAGCGGAGATGTGTGTTTGGTTTGTGGCGCTGCAGCGTCACACACACTGACGCTTCGCTGCAGAGAGATGAGGGGAAGGTCGTACCAAGCTGGGGTAGCGTGTGATGGAAAGGCATCATTTAGAAGACAAGAAGATGATGATCATGAAACATGTTATTAATAATGCATTTTACATTTGAAATGAAATAAAAAATAAAGCATAAAAAACATAAAAGAACGATAATTTCAGTTTTTAAGAGCAAATCCAAAGTGAGTAAACAGGGTTTTTTTTTTAAGTAACCTGAAAATCAAAGGTACTGTTAAAAAAAAAGTGTCCTAACTGTTGTAAAACTGTGTGGACTGAGGAGACCTGGCGGCCTGTTCCCAACATCACTGCCGTCATCCTTCCATACATCCTTCATGATTCATGGCTATTGGGCAAGACATCAACCAGACGGCGGTGTGGTTTAGAGTTCACGTCAGAGTTCTGATGTCAGTTTCAGAGGATAACAAACATGGTGACGAGGGAGGAGATGATGATGTTTACCCTCAGAAAGAGGCTGAAAATGATCACTGCAGCAGATGGAGGTGATATGTGCATCAAATGTGGCTTCGTCTTCTTCTTTGTTCCTTTCCCTGGTTGTATACTGCTCAACACTGCCCCCATGGTTTAGAGGGATACTGCTCCGTTTGCTGTGTAAGGGTATGCACCTGCAAGAGCCCTGGAACCGGAACAAATGGGCCCAGAGGGTGCCAGGATGAGCTTTCTACCGCACAGAAAGCCGCGTCACCCATGGTGTTTAGCTTTGTCCTGAGAAGGTGGGGGTGAGTTGAGGGAGCATAACAGGGTTTATGGGATGAGCTGTCCCCTGAGATATGGAGGGCTGTTTTCTTTTTTTTTTTTTTTTTTTTTTTTTTTTTCATTGTCAAAAAAAAAAAAAAAAAAAAAAAAAAAAAAAATGGAGGGCTGTTTTCATGCAGGCACTGGTGAGTTACACACTCAAAAATAGAGGTACCAATTTGTACTTTAAAGGGTACAAAGCTTGTCGCTGGGGGGTTCCTTTTTGAAAGACATTTCTGTACCTTCGGTCCTGGTCCATTTTTGTACCTGATCAAGCTGTATGAGTTAATAAAGGACAATTAAAACAATTAAAATAATGAATAAAAGTCAATAAAATAGAGATTATGACAAGAATCAAAGATGCTAATAATACATGAATAATTATTATATAAATAATAGGCCAAACACATATATATTTATACATATAATTATGACTATAATTATTATGAAAATCATAATATAATAACTATACTTATACTACTGTTTAGAAGGACTGCTCTTTATAGTTATTGTACAAGCTACGCACATTTTTCAATGCTGCAGGTACCCTTAGGGTTGAAATGGTACAAATTTTTACTTTATATTACTTTGGACCCTTTTTCATAGTATATAGGTACTTCTGGCCTCATAAAGACCAATATTGTACTTTTGAGAGAACATTTTTTTTAAAATGTACCTACAGGTACAGAAATGTTCCTGTCTCGTACCTGTATTTTTGATTGTGTAGAACATTGTATTCAGCACTGATGGAGATGGGATGTTGGAGAAGGACCAGTAATATGTAGATTTTTCTGTACTATCATCCGGATCCCAGCTGCAGAGTTGTGGATGTACTGAAGTCTCTGTAAACTCTTCCTGTAGATCCCAGTAAGAAGTGCATTGGAATAGTCCAGTCTGGACGAGACACCGGCCTGGACCAGGATTACCTACTCCAAAGCAATCACAGTCACGTTTACATAGAGCCAAATATACCAATGCAATGGGTTTGAAAGATCCATTGGGATGAATGTTATCAATAGTTCAAGTTCAAGTTCAATTTATTTATAGAGCACACTAACAACATCCTTTTGGAGCCCGAGGTGCTGTACAACTCAACTTAATGGCAGGTTACTTAAAATAAGTCATAAAAATAATATCAAAAACTAACAGAGAGGAGAAGGTATATACACATTTGTTTCGAATGACGAGTGCCAAACCTAAAGGATTTTTATTCGGTTTCACAGGTGTAGAATACTCTTTTTCCCAAACTGATCATGGTATAATGTGAACATTGAACTGGAAAGTTGTGAGATTGCATTCTTACAGCGCACGCTCTGACTTGATGTAAACATGCAACGAGTGACATTTCAGCTCTTTGGAAGATGACGGCAAACAAATCCATTAGACATCAGCAGAAAGTTTGTTTTAATTCAAACTGTCTCTACGTCTTTTCCTCTTGGTTGTTTGCAGTAGCGCATGAGTATCAGCTGCTGCTTGATTAAAGTACGATCAGTTTGTAGACCTCCGTCTTTGATTATTAAACATTATTAAACATCTTTGTACGCGTGTCAGACAGGATCATTCTGTTTAAATGTTAGCACATGTACACACCAGATCAGAAGAGGTTCGTTCCAATATAAAACAGCTGCCCTGAAACCTTAACCTCTTACTGCAGAGGGGTATTTTTCGCCTGTTTTGGCCCATTTTTTACCACTTCAGCTACAGCACTCTCATGTTCAGATTGTGCCACAATCCTCAAAGAAGGCTTAAATAAAAGAAGACAGATGTGACAAGATGTCCATATACTTTTTGGCCTTGAATAACTTTATTAAATCTTCATCTCAGTGGATCACATACACTGTAAATTGCATTTTGGCATTTTTGTTGTCACAATGTATTATTTCATGTCAAATTAAAAAGCTTCTGGTGTGCTGTTGTTATAAATTAAAATACTTAATCAAACACGTTAAACACAAAAAAACGTTCTACTCAACTTAAAATTTTAAGACGGCCCTTTAACTCTTATTTTTAAGTTTAACATTTAGCGTACGCAACAAATAAAAAATAAAACGCCGAAAACTTTTGTAAATGTTTGGCTATGTCTGGCTGTTGGGTGAATTATTAGAGCAGTTCGGTCCCGCTAGAGGGGCTACTAGATGATGGTTTGCAGCATGAGGTTAAATCAGAGTGATTTCATTCCGAATGGGGAAAAAGTCTCCATGTAATGTTTCAGCAACCTGAACCCACAGACTCAGAAAACCACAGAACTGGCAGGAGTTAATGGTTTTATTGAAAAATATGAAGATAGTTGGATTGGGAACTGGTTCTACTTTGTTGATCTTCTTTTTAAAATTCACTTTATCTTTTTATCCAAATTTCTTTTATATTTATATGATTATGTTCAGAAGAAATAAAAATAAATAAATTGAAGAAAAAACAGGTGTAGAAGTCTTTTTGAACATTAGAGAAAACACCTGATTGCAGTGATTGACTCAAGGTGTTGCTCAACAAAATTTGTTTCGGAGCCTCATTATTCGTATATATTTGTTTTATTTTTCGTGTGGGTTTTTTTTTTAAATAAAATAAAGGTCATGATTTTCATAAATTTTTATTTATTATTACTTTTGTCAATTTCAACTTATTTCACTGGCAGCTGATTTTTCCCTTCTTTATTTGGATGGTATGAATCATTTTGATGACAGTTGTATGTATTATGGGATGCCAGATTACATACTCAGTTGGGTTTGTAAGTTGCCTTTCACTAATTACCAAACAGATACACAGAATCTCATCAGTGTAGTTAAATTTCTGAATTTTAGCTTTTTATTAGTTTGACTATCATGGATCTGCAGTTGAACGAACACACACATACAAACACACTCCCAGATTGTAAAAAGAAAAAACACTACCTTCACATGCACTGAGCTCCATGTTGTTGTTCATGCTCTCCTGCCGCTGCTGTGTAACAAACCGACACCTTCACCGCCGTTCCCCTTTAATTCTTCCTGGCTTCCGTGATTTGCCCCCCAGCTGTGGCGAGAACAGAAGCTCAGTCCTGATTCATTAATGATGAAGTTTATCAGCGACATCACAGGACACAACACCCCTCTCTGCCCATCTGTTCCGGAAAAATCAAGAAATGGACTCAGAAGCTTTTAGCTACTGCACAATGCATCACCTAAAAGCTTCAGCGAGCATAAATGCCTCATATCGACTGGAAATGGAAGGCAGAATACGTGAACTTATTAAAACTTTTGATGATTCACAGTGCTTTTGTGTCCATGGAAGTGGGAACACAGAACCATTTGCTGTACTTTTAGAGTGCCTATTATGAAGCTGTGAAGGGACTTGGAGGGAGGTGGCATTTCATCTGCCGGAGCGTAAAGCATGTTATTGCCAAAGGTGAAAGTTCTGCTCCTCAAACTAATAAAAAAGCAATTCAGCTCAGGAAGGACAGGACACATTTCATAGTCTCGTTTTAAGGGCAGAAAATATTAAATGATAAGATTTTTGACAGGTCTAAACCAGAAACTGAAAGTATGTTTAATCATCTACGTTGTTTTTTAAATCTTACAATGGAAATGGTGCATTTATAGTATCACAGCATTGTGTTGTTAATGTTGTGTGCACAATATTACATACAGATGGTTAAATAAAAGAACAGCAGGGCTCAAGAATAACATTTCCTTGTGCTTGATTTGTTTTCTGATTATTAAAAAATCAAAAACAAGTTTAATTTAAGTAAAATGTATCTCCAGCATTCTGTAATTAGACCAAGAATTACTGTCAATTACCATGTTGGTTCGGCCAAAATCAGACTTTAAATGCACTGAAACTCATTAGCCTCCCAAAATCATATGTGAAAACTCTAAAAACTGTAATACCCCCTAATAATGTGGTTGGAGTCTGAATGACAGTCGTCCTCAACATTATTCATACCATTAAAGAAAAGACTAAATTCACAATAGTAATTCAAATAACAAGAAACTAAAGAAACTAATAATAAATAAAAATTAAAAAAATTACAAGTTGGTGAAATAAATTATTGCTTTTGAATTATGGTTAAAAATAATGATTTAAAAAAAAAGGAAACTGTCCCAGACACATTAGAGCAATTTTCCCATTAACAGTGGACCAAAATACTGTTTGTCAACAGGTGTAGACGTCTTTTTGAAGATTAGAGAAAACACCTAATTGCAGCGATTGCCTCAAAACGTTGATTAACAAAGTTTTAGCTTTAGAGCCCCATCATGCTTGTTTACATGGTTTTTTTGTGTGTGTTTGGTTTTTTTATATTTCTTTCAAACCACATTTTAATATCAGGTTCATGATTTTCATAGAATTTTATTCATTCTTATTTTTGTCAAATTCATTCTTCTTAAATTTGAGGGTTTGAATACTTTTGAGTATTATTTTTAACTAGATTAGATGGATTACATGCTCCAAAACTCTCTCTACAGCTTCAGTGTTTCTAAAACAGCCACATTGTCAAACAAGCTGCTCTCATTCACATACTTCTTCTTTTCTGTGACCATGATGAAGCTTATTAAGGCTCCCTCTCACCGATTAAAGCATTTCTCGACCATCACTCCGCTCTATTGAAATCCTGGTTGTATAACTGCAGCCTCATTCGATCAAATCACCATCCAGGTAACTTGGAGACAATGTCTGTGCCGTGAATTCAGCTCTGCTAACAAGCACAATGAGCTCCCACAGAGACTGTGCGAGGCTGCAGAATGTTGGGTATGTTTTTCACACAGTGCACATCCATCAACGGCTTAATTACCCTCTGATGCATGAATACTGGGACAAGGACGGCTGTCTAGTAAAGAATGGCCGGGTCAGGCTATATTCAATAGCTCAGGTCAAATTTGAATGCAACTATGGAGGAAAATAAACAAAACCAGAGTTCAGTGGTTCTCAAAATCCCATCAGTGGGTTCATTTTAATGGAAGAATAGCTGCTGTACACTTCCAATGTTCCCCTGTAGAAAAGTTTTAAGCACAACTCAGTTCATGAATATTTCACTGACTCGAATGATTCCCATCACGCGTCGGTCAAAAACACGAATGCAAATTCTGTCAAAATTTTGCCACGAGTGTGGCGGTGACTGCAGGCAAGAGGGCTGATGAGCTGGAGCAACCACAGGCTGCAGGTCTGTTCTCACACCATGTTAAGAAAATTATTATAATAATAATGGCAATAATAATAGCTGCCACTGCATAGGCTTGGTTTTGTTTTGTAATGGTTGTTTACACGGAGGCCTCAAGCATCTTTTCTGTCCTTATTGTTCAGCACCACACACGGGAAGCAGCTTAGTGGAGCAGGAAGTTCAGCTGCCACACTCATTAGACAAACAAGCGCTGCAGCGGCCACGCGCCTGGATTCCTATTTCCCCTGCAGAAACAGATGGACGTGCCAGCCACAGTTATTTGTGATGACAATGAGAATTCCTCTCACCTCAAATTGCACTTGTCCTCCATCCTTTTCTCCCCATGCCTCTTACATTATTCCACATAATTCCTCCAACCCTCTGCAAGCAGGTTTTGTTTGATGACTACAGAGCTTACTTAACACTCGGTCACAGTCATTTTTCCTTGGAAGACGCAGTGAATAGAGTCGAGTCGTACTCATTTGTCATAACGGTTCTTGGCACAATGGTTAGTGATGAGGGATGGAGAAAACCTGAGAATATTCCGTGTTTACTCAACGTTCCCCCTCTCTCCGTCCACAGACACCCCGCAGAAGGATGGTGAAGATGCAGCGTCTTCATCAGATGGCGTCTCAAACCCCGCCTCCTCCCTCTTCAGCCACTGGGGTCACGACCTGGGTCCAGAGAGTCGAAGGGTCGCCCTCAAGAAGTTCCGGTACTACGGATACAACAGCTACCTTAGTGACCGCATCTCCCTCACTCGGCCGATCCCAGATTTACGGCCGGACGGGTCAGTCGCTTCAGAAGTGCATTCAATAAGTCTTTTAGAGGTATTTTCAGCCTGTGATAGCGCATGATTCCGAAATAATCCTGTAATCTGTTTTCTGTCCCTCAGATGCAGAAACATGTCTTATTCATCGGACCTTCCTCAGCTCAGCGTCATCTTCATCTTTGTAAACGAGGCTTTGTCAGTGTTGTTACGCTCCATCCACACGGTCACTCAGAGGACGCCGGCTCATCTGCTCAAAGAGATCATACTGGTGGACGACCACAGCACCAGCTGTAAGGACCCCAAACCTTCATCTCTACTTTTAACAAGCTGCATTTCCACTGAGTCACTTTGACACTTTCAGTGGGTACAGAAAGTATTCAGACCCCTTTAAACTTTTCACTCTTTGTTTCATTGCAGCCATTTGCCAAAATCAAAAAAGTTTGAATTATTTCTCATTAATGTCACTCAGCACCCCATCTTGACAGAAAAAAAAACAGAAATGTAGAAATCTTAGCAAATTTATTAAAAAAGAAAAACTGAAATATCACATGGTCATAAGTATTCAGACACTTTCCTCAGTACTAAGTAGAAGCTCCTTTTGAGCTTGTAAAAACATGAGTCTTCTTGGGAATGATGCAACAAGTGTTTCACACCTGGATTTGGGATCTTCTGCATTCTTCCTTGCAGATCCTCTCCAGTTCTGTCAGGTTGGATGGTGAACGGTGGTGTTCAGCCATTTTCAGGTCTCTCCAGAGATGCTCAGTTGGGTTTAAGTCAGAGCTCTGGCTGGGCCGGTCCAGAATGGTCCAGAGTTGTTCTGAAGCCGCTCCTTTGTTATTTCAGCTGTGTGTGAGGGTCATTGTCTTGTTGGAAGGTGAACCTTCGGCCAGTCTGAGGTCCTGAACTCTGGAAGAGCTTTTCTTCCAGGATCTCTGTACTTGGCCGTATTCATCTTTCCTTCAATTGCAACCAGTCGTCCTGTCCCTGCAGCTGAAAAACACCTCCATAGCATGATGCCGCCACCACCATGTTTCACTGTTGGGATGGTATTGGGCAGGTGATGAGCAGTGCCTGGTTTTCTCCACACATACCGCTTAGAATTAAACTACAAAAAGTTCAATCTTGGTCTCATCAGACCAGAGAATCTTATTTCTCACAGTCTGGGAGTCCTTCATGTGTTTTTTAGCAAACTCTGTGTGAGCTTTCATATGTCTGCACTGACTCTGCCATAAAGCCCCGACTGGTGGAGGCTGCAGTGATGGTTGACTTTGTGGAACTTTCTCCATCTCCCTACTGCATCTCTGGAGCTCAGCCACAGTGATCTTTGGTTTTTCTTTACCTCTCTCACCAAGGCTCTTCTCCCACGATTGCTCAGTTTGGCTGGACGGCCGGGTCTAGGAAGAGTTCTGGTCGTCCCAAACTTCTTCCATTTAAGGACTATGGAGGCCACCGTGCTCTTAGGAACCTTTAATGCTGCAGAAACTCTTTTGTAACCTTGTCCAGATCTGTGCCTCACCACAATTCTGTCTCTGAGCTCCTTGGACAGTTCCTTCCACCTCATGATTCTCATTTGCTCTGACATGCACTGTGAGCTGGAAGGTCTTATATAGACAGGTGTGTGTCTTTCCTAATCAAGTCCAATCAGTTTAATTAAACACAGCTGGACTCCAATGAAGGAGTAGAACCATCTCAAGGAGGCTCAGAAGAAATAGACAGCATATGAGATAAATATGAGTGTCACTGCAAAGGCTCTGAATATTTTTGACCTTGAGCACATTTTAGACTAATTTATTAATCCAACTGTTGCCTGGGGAACAATCTCAGCCCACATAAATATTTGTTTTCCGTTGTAAAATCTGTCAGGGGGCATGCTTTTCTTTTAAGCACCTCTTAATAGGTTTGCAAGTTGTTTTATTTTTCCAGGATTATCAATAACATCAAGACCGCTCATTGATTTTCTGCATTGTTTTTATTGCAAACCTGTTCATGAGGACCTACACCAGGTGGAGAGTGACTTATTTCTCCCTCTAGTTTTATTAGAGCTCTGTGGTCTCAGATTTCCCAGGAGTAAGCTGGCAGAAATGGCAAATAGTGTTGCAGAGCGTGTTCCTCCCAGTCTGTGTACTCATCTTTATGTTGCTATGATGTACAGGGGGAGTCACGAGTGGGAAAGGACAGGTTTGTCTGAAGAAAAAAGGAAATTTATCCTCCTCAGTGTGGTTTAATAAACATAACTGATAATTCATAATTTTATGATATGTTTTGGAAACAATCAGACCCCGCTACCCCACTACTATGGTGCTCCAGTGATCACCATCCCCGAGTGCCTTCTTAGCTTCAGCCAGTAGGAAAGAAGCTAATTTGTGAAGATTAACTTAATTATTTTTATCACTACCACTATCATAAAATATATGGATATAATAAAATAAAATATAATAAAATATCTGCATATTGTTTGCCTCATTACCCCAGTACTGTAAAGTATTCTGAATCTGAAAACCCTCAGCCGGGTGCAGGTCAGCTGCTTCACTCCGCATCTATGGAGACAGGAGTTGCTTCTCCACAACTGATACTTTGGAATCATTTTCTTTTTAGTTTATTAACAATATTAGATGTGATTAATGATAAAAAGTACCTGATTTGATTTAAAAAATAAATAGATAAATAAATGAATAAAATCAAATAAAATAAAAACTGATTTATTCGCAGCGTGCTAAAAGGGTTTGGTCTTTAAAACGTGCAAAATTGCGCCTCTTATCCATTTAGTACTTTTGCATTATGCAATATGGGGCATTTGCACACAAAAGTGCGTGGAATGGGAGGAGAAATATATCAATTTAGAACTCGCAAGGTGATTTATCAACCGTGAGATGCATCGCCTTGCTGATTTTTTTGCGTCTATTTTAGTACGTTTGAAAAGCAGGTGCAAACTTGCAGCTTTGTGCACAAAAGGCTGCAACTTCTGAGAGGGGCAATCCAGGACACGCACACATCTGATTCAAAATCATCTTTAATGAGCAGTGAGGGCAGCGTGTTTAGGTCTTATTGTTGATTTAATAAAAATCAATACAGGAAACCACTATTTAACACGGGGTTAAATAGTGTTACACGGGGGGTGTAAAATATTCTGGAAATATGAAAGTTTGCAGCCTCTGTGGAGCTTAATGAGGACTAAAGTTGCATTAATTGTGTCTTTTTATTTCCCCTTTTTGCCAATGTCACGCTTTAACTTGGATTTTAGCAGATGGACAGGATCACAGTCATCTGGCAGTGCAAGCTTTGAAGCTGTTGGTATTGTGCCAAAGTGCGCACCTCCTGTGTAATAGAGACCATGTCAGAGCTGCAGACATTTTCATTTGTTCAGCAACTACTGATCCATGTCCTCATAAACTGGCCACTTCTGAGGCTTTGCACAGATACTTGTATCATTTTTTATATTTATCATACTTGTTTAAAATTATTTTAGTTTATTGGTCCTCCTAATATCTCCATCCTGGCGTCATATTTCCTTTTGCACTGTCGTCTCTCGCAATTAGCCATGCTGCAAACCTTGAAACACGCAAAACCTAATTAATACTGGGGCGTTTCCAACACGTTTGCACCCGCTGTCATTTGCGCCTTCATTCTTGGTAAATCACTCTCAAACCGTGGATCAGCCCCTCGTCCAAAATTCCAGATTGCGTGGGCAAATTTCAACACGCAAATTTGGATCTCGATAAATCCGGCCTTCTATGTTCAGATTTACTTTATCTCCACTTTCCTATTTAATGTTTTACTCAAGATTTTACTCTTACAGGCAATGTGATACATAGACATAGCCAGTAAATGTGCTCCTACATTCCTGCTTAATCACACACTCATTTATAGGGATGGAAATTTCTCAGCTGCAAGATTCATCATGGTGCAGACGGAGTGAACAGGAGAACATTTAAGGGGATTTTGGCACCTTTTTTTTAGGGCACTACCCACACATTTAGCTTTGTTGGTTATTCTTTACAAGTTACACCTCGTTGTCAAGACGACTAATCTGGCTTGCCAGCAATATAATATACAATGTTTGTTGGTATTGTTAGAGCAGAGAAATAACCAAACAAGGACAAAACGGTGAAAAGTGAAGCTGATGCAGAAGTGCCACTTCACCCCACTTCACTAGGTGTTGGCTCTAAAAGAATGTCCATCCCCACAGACCCCCCATGTTAAAAACGCCAAATTCACAGCAAAAATAAACATGTTTACAGCAGAAATAAACATGTTTACAGCCTGGTTCTAAAAATCAATTTAGGTTTAACACTTGCACTCCCAGAAATTTTCTGATTTCCCCCACACCACCACCACCTCCATCACCCCCCACTGCGATGGTTAAATTGGCCCATTCACTCCCCACTGTTTTACAAATCAGGTAATCGGAATGTCGCTGCCACTATTTCAAAGGTTCAGTGTACAGAACAGCATGTGTATGCTAGAAAAGGATGTATTATAATAATAACTAACTATAAACACAATAAACAGAAGTAACTGTACATCTTTTCATAAATGTATATGAGTGTGTCTTACCTTTAAAGCGCCTATCTTTGTTCGTTGCTATTCACTTCGGCTTAGCTCCTTAGCATTAGCTTGGCTGTCAATCATTTGCCCCGCGGCTCTGAGCGTCCCTCATTTTAGTATTTTCCAGGAGTAACGATACACGCAGCACGGTAAGTTGGTGACGGTGGGAAATGCCCAACTGGCTTAAATTTTCAGCTCTTCAGACGTAACTGGATACTACGTCCATTTTTTTATAGTCTTTGGGGGGAGTGAGATAACTGAGTCGCGGTCATGTGTTCCACGTGTGGAAACAGCATGAACAACTCGTTGTAAGTCATTACTAATACATAAAAAACTTAATCTTTTGAGCCCCCAGCCTATTTTTTGGACCTCTGCTTGAATTGGGGGACTCCAGAGCTTAAGAGCCATGACCACATATTCCAAAAATGAACTTTGTTTGTGGAATTACAGCAATTTCTGGATTTTTCATATAGGCCGACATGGACAGGAACACTGGTGGTTGCCCCCTTCGTCACATTCAATGGCATGTAAATGGGAAAAAAGTGTTTCTGTTACACTTTTGTGATGTACTGCTTTGTCGAAACGTCTCCAAAACCTCCTCATGAGAGCGTCAAATTTTTTTTGCAATATTTTTGCTAGGTTTTTTTTTTTTTTATGTAGGTGTTTCCATTACCAGTTTCTAATTGCGATAATTAGGTTTTGCAAAATTCTAGGTGTTATGAAAATGCAGCTTTTGTCTCAATAACTTGCCATGTTTGGTGTTGTCCTGGTCTGATAATGTCAAAATGTGAACAGAGAGCTTTTAACATACAAGGTATCATTCAACCAGAGCATTTAGTAGTTAATTCATGCATCAGACACTCAGCTCATTGGGCAGTTTGTATTTAAACATTAAACAGTTGTACATGTGCATTTAAAAGTTTAAAGGAAGTCTAATTAAGTTTAAGTGCAAAGGTTATATCGTACTGTAGATGCATTCTGACACAGAAGAAGTCAAATATACCCATCTTGTGAGTAGTGAATGTGTTCATTAGCTGCAGCGTTGATGTATGAAAATATTCAAAAGCAGCTGCAGTCGAAGCCTGGATGAGACTTGTCTATATGAGGGCCAGTGTTAATAATTGTGTTGCTTTCTGTGAAGAATATTGTATTTCTCTGCTGCCAAACTATAATTACTATTATGAGAAATCTGTCTGTGGTGCTATTGCCTGCAGATTTTATGGCTCCCTCTGTTCCTCAATAATACAATATATCAGAGTTTAGTTATGGTAGCTGCACATGGTTGAATGCTGATCAGCAGAGCAACCAGGGGATAAATACATTAATCATTTACCACATATTCTCTCCTAATGCAGTACAAGCTTGCAACTTAATAATTCTCTCAGAAATATGATTTAATGCTCTTGCTTAGTGATGAATTACAAGCATATGGAGGTAATTCACAATTAAGGTAAGCGATGAAAAATAACTTGGTGAGAGAGAGTGTAAGTTCATAGGTGCAGCTTATTGATCGTACATGGAGTAATTAACACAAATGAGGGTCAGCTGAGGCTAGATGAAGGCAGAAGTGAAAATGTTGGAATGTTAATTATACATTCCCATCAGTGTAGTTAATTAGTTGAGAAATTTATGTTGGTATTCATATGACTGTAAAGCGTTCCTCAATGATCAGTGAGCCGAGCAAACCTTCATTAATTTCACTGTGACTTTAAATTGATGAGGGATCATACGTGATCAATGAGGGTTTGATGAGTCTTTTTTTTTTTTTTTTTTTTTTTAGTTTAAATTGTGATTATATAGATACAGACGTTAAGAGTCTTAACATCTGTATTATCGATTTTAACTTAAAGGGGAAGTAGAGAATTTTTGACATAGGGCCTCATTTACAAGTGAGCCAGAATACTAATGATCACTGAAGACAGTTTTAACATATTTCATCCCGTTATTCTAGTTCCAGGAGGTTGCTGATGCTAATGCTAGTGGAAGTCAATAGGAATCTGCTAGCCTGTCATTAAAACCAATCTTATCCACTCCACAGAACATCTGAGGCAAATCAGCAAGCCTATCTGTGTAAATGTCGTGTTAAACTAGTAAACTTGTGTGTTAAACTAGTAAAACTAGCCTTGTATGACAAATTTTGCATTACATATTGAGGAACTAGTTTCTTACCAGATTACTACCTTTGCCAGTGTATTCTGGTTCATAGAGACATGGTGACAGTTAGTTTGATGAAAAAAGTTTGAAATCATCGTCAAAATCCGACATATCCTCATGCCTTTCAGACGTGGCCGTAGTTTAGACTTTATATTTGTGTAATCAGATTCCTTCATGCACGTGGCAACAGATGACATCACTCTGCGGCCAAATACAGGAAGTAAAACTTTGTAAAGTTTCTCAGCAGCAACAATCAAAATGCAACGAAATGCAGGTTAGTTTTATTGTAACATTATTCTGTTAACACGGCATTTACACAGATGGTCTGAAGTTAGAAATGATTTGCCTCTAATGTTCTGTGGAGTAGATAAGATTGTTATTAATGACAGGCTAGCAGATTCCTATTGACTTGCACTAGCATTAGCATCGGCGACCCACTAGAACTAGTATAATGAATGAAATATGTTGAAACCGTCTTCAGTGATAAGTAGCATTCTGGCTCATTGAAAAATGAGGCCCTATGTCAAAAATCCTGAACTTCCCCTTTAAGACCAAGGGGTTTTCTGATGCTGGTCAAACTTTCAGAAGTCCCATAGACAAGGTGTTAGATAACTCCCTTCAATCTGTTAAAGGAGCTGTGTCATGCTTTTCAAACGTTCCAAAACTCAACTACAGGTAGATTTAAGCTAAATATATTCCCCTCACCACTATAGAAACTAATCTGGTGTTAAATTTTAGTTTTTTTATGCGTCTAATTTCCAATACGGATATAAAACAGCTGACTGTACTGAACCACCAAAGCGCTTGACCAATCTCCACGTTTTACGCCCATTTCATGACGTCGCCCCGCAACAGACACAGATTCTGAAGGTAAGAGATTTGGTTTTAGCATCTGCTTCGTCACTCACGTGGATAGATTTTTGTAAACAGTGTTGGATGATCGGACTTTCCCCTGCGCTTGTCCTGCATATAAAGCTCTGGAAGTCACCAACAAAACTGCACTTTCCACCAAAGTGCTTGGTTTTCAACGAACCCGTAGTCATATCGTATCGTATCGATATTGAGATGTCTGGCATTAATATCGAGATATGAAATTTTGTCCATATCGTTCAGCCCTAGTTAGGATTCTCCTCAAGTTTTCTTGAACAAAGAGGGCGTCTTGCTACGATGCTGCAAATGCTTATTCGTCGCCTCATGATTGGAGCCACCTCATCACGTGCACCGGTGGTCAGTCAGTCGTGTTAAAGGAACTAGCTTGGTCCGAATATTCATATATATTACTCAAATATTCAGATTCAGATTCAGAAGACTTTGTCATTGTACCGGCGTCCCAGTGCAATGAGATTTTGTTTTCAGTACAACCCGTCCAACCAGGCAGACTGAGGGTGCAGCCACATAAGCAGCACACCTGTCCACACCCACAGCCACACCAGCGCACCTGTATATTATAGTGAAATATGCACAAATGAAAAAAAAAACAAAACAACTTCTTAAATCAAGTTTTTATGAGGAAATAACAGTAACATGCTTAAAAGCTCTTTAAAGTCCATTTTTCATGATAGGGCTCCTTTAATGAAGCACAGTTTAGACTTGTTGCTCTGAAGCTGTGCTATGTCTGACATGGGCCTAGACGGGGAAATTTCTCCTTTGACAATAAGGGATTTAACCTTGTTAAAGACATGAGACATCAGTCGAAAGAAAATCAGTGAACACTACATTTATCCATACTGTCCTGGAGAGTTGGACTGCATTTTCAGGGCTGGCCATCAGGAACAGGGTTCGTCCAACAACGGCAACTTTTGTTTTGCTGCGTATTAACATAGTGAAAAAAAGACGGCTTATATTTTCTGTGTGGATTTATTTCACTTCAGCCCACTGTGAGTTTCTGCTGCTGTTTGGCTGCTTTTTCACATGTACTGGTGTAACTCGCTCAGGCTCCAGAGCTGGCGGCTCTGCTGCATGCTGTGTCTGCTCAGTTTGGTCCAGTCAGCTCCACAGTTCAAGCTGGCTGTGGCTTCAGAGCAGAATGAAACCTGTGGTGGAATCAATCACATGCTCTGATAAACTCATCATGTAACTGTAAATGCTACAGGCTCCAAACCAGTGTTAATACGCTGAAACAGAGCTCCCTACAATCTGCTTCCCTCCTCTTTAACTATGTTTCCTTTCCTTCTTGAAAATACCACAGCTTCCCCGGTGTTAGATGTGATTATGTCTGCCTTGTTTAAGAGCAGACTTATTCTACAGTAAGCAGCAGAGGAGTGGGAGTAAGGTGCAGTCAAGTGGCCAAAGGGACTATAGGAATACTTTGCATATTTATACATCTATGAATACTAAATTTATTTAAAACTGTTAAATCTAAGCACTGTTTCTCAAATCAGGGTGCACATACCCTTTTTGGTACTGGAGACAGCCCAGGGAGTACAAGAAAACATATATTTTTTTAAAGAAATAAAGCATCAGTTAATTATGATATTTTATGAACAGAAATTTCTCGTTTGGTTTACCGGTGATTTAGTTTTTAAAAAGAAAAACAGCTGAGATTTTCAACACATTCTGGCTCATCTAAATAAAGTCACTTGTCAATCATTTATCAACTCAGAAAACTTGAAACAGACTTAAAGGGACTAGGGGCAGGAATTGTGAAAGAATAAACATGCATGTCCAGTTTTTTAATGCTAATGGATGATGAAACATTAAAAACCAAAAAGAAGGAGCCCCCCCCCCCCATCACGTCTCTCTCTGTTGCTTTGAACAGGCTGTGTGCTGCATCATGCACTGCAATTGGGTGGCCAAATTTCCCGCGCAATCCTGCAGATGTGACGTCAATTGACGCTGCATACACGTCCCTGACAGTTATACAGGAAGGAGACGATCGGGGTGAATTCAAACACTGTAAGCGATAGTTATGGATTCTTCTGCCGTCAGCAAACGATCCAGATCAACTGAAAAACACTAAAAAATGGAACTACGAAGAAAAAGACTGTATCAGCGTAGTAAACAACGTTACAGTACGCGTTTGTGCCTCAAGTCCCTTTAATTGTTTGATGTTTAGTAGCAATGCTGCTGAACACACAGAAAATGAAGAGCCAAGAGAGAAGAGCTTATAAAACTCTGTTAGCATCTGGTGAAAATGGACAAAAATACAGCAGAAAATATCTAATCTGTGCCAGATGACACAGTTTTCTGCAGGATAGGTCAAATTTGAACAAATTATTGGAAAATTTGGAGACTCATTTTCATCTAGCCAGATGAATCCACAGATGTAAGAGGAAATCCACAACTTTTTACCAATTTCCAAAGTGTGGAAGTAGGAAAACAGGGAGGACATCTTTAATGATGACCTAATTTTCCTTGGAAACAGTCAAAACGTTGGCCATAAATTTAGTCATGGATTAAAGGTATATTGTGTAGCTTTTGGCCACAAGGGCACTAAACCTGTAACTTCCCACAGGCCACACAACTGTTGCAAAATGAAACAGTCTCTATTCATGTTTTGGAATCGTGTTAGCAGACCACTTTGATCAGCTGACATAGAAGTCATGGAGCCGTAAAGCTAAGTGCTCAAGGTCACATGATCCAATGCGAGACGGATCCGCGTCTGCAACGTAATAATGTCTGGTTTATGAGAAGGGCAGCCACCTTGGAGGAACGATATGCATCATTGCTGAATATTGACCCAAAAATGTATCTTTTATTACTTACTTTTGGCTGATGTTTGAGTCTAACGTTACATGGTATCCCTTTAATTAATTTCAGCATGTTTGGAACATGTTCTTTTTAAAGACTCACCATGTAACTTTGCGTTTTTTACACTTTTGAAGGCACAGTGACATTTCTTATGTGCATGTCTGCAGCTGTCACTGCCCAGCAGCATCCCAGAGTTGAGAAACCACACTTCACAACTGCTAGCTAGCGGATATAAACACACCGTCTGTTTTCAGTGTGCACTGTCACTGATTCAGCAAAGAAAGAGAGGAAGGGGCAGATCAACAAAGAGAAGAAGAGTCAACATCAGACTGACTTTTACTGAAAGGAGAGAGCTCAGAGTTCAGGTAGGATGCAGAGTTTGCCGTCGATAGGGTTCGGGTGGGGGGTGTTTCACTGAGACAATCGGCCAAATTTAAAGCAGAACTCAGAAACTTTTTCACCTAAATAAATGTTTTTCAGAATCCCAGTGGGGCTAAACAAAGTGTTTACAGAGCGATTTGATGTCCGTGTCCTGCCAAAACCAACAGGACAGCGGCCCATGAGTTCTGACTTTGGACACACTAGTTTAGGGGAGGGGGAACTTTTATGAAAAGTAACTCCACAGGGGGGATATTACTGAAAAACTTTGAGAAACACTGACATGCTATTTAAAGGGAGGAAGTGATTATTCAAAAGGCAAACATGGGATTTTAAGCAATTACATTGAATAGAGATTAGTTAAATCAATACGCGTTTTCTGATGCAAAAATATGATTTATTATTAGTTTTTTAAAGTCTTTTGACTAAAATTAATGCGGACAAATAGGAGTCAGAGGGGAAAACAATCATATCAATGATGTTCATCAATATTGAACTCAATAAACATCATTCTTGTACCTTGTGATGTCATTCTTGGGAATACATATTTTGCTTTATTATTTGTAGTTTCCTATCAAACATATTCACACTGAATGTTTTCCACAGAAGAGATTTGATTGATTTTTACACTATATTGCCAACAGTATTTGCTCACCCATCGAATTATGGGAATCAGGTGTTCCAGTCACTTCCATGTCCACAGGTGTACAAATGAAGCAGCTAGACATGCAGAATGTTTCTACTAACATTTGTGAAAGAATGAGTCGCTCTCAGAGCTCAGTGAATTCCAGCGTGGAACTGTGATAGGATGCCACCTGTGCAACAAATCCAGTCGTGAAATTTCCTCACTCCTAAATATTCCACAGTCAACTGTCAGCTGTATTACAGTATAAGAAAATGGCAGTGTTTGGGAACGACAGCAACTCAGCCATGAAGTGGTCGGCCACGTAAACTGACGGAGCGGGTCAATAGATGAAGAGTTGGCATACTTTCTGCAGAGTCAATCACTACAGACCTCCAAACTTCATGTGGCCTCAAGAAAAGTGCGCAGAGAGCTTCATGGAATGGGTTTCCATGGCGATCAACTGCATCCATCCATACGTCACCAAGTGCAATGCAAAGCGTGGATGCAGTGGTGGAAAGCAGCCGCCACTGGACTCTAGAGCAGTGGAGGCGTTACTCCACAAAGAATTAGAGTGACACATTGCGCTTCTCCATCTGGCAATCTGATGGAGGAGTCTGGGTTTGGCAGTTGCCAGGACAACATTACTTGTCTGACTGCACTATACCAAGTGTAAAGTTTGGTGGAGGGGGGATTATGGTGTGGGATTGCTTTTCAGGAGCTGGGCTTGGCTCCTTAGTTCCAGTGAAAGGAACTCTGAATGCTTCAGCATACCAAGACATTCTGGACAATTCCATGCTCCCAACTTTGTGGGAACAGTTTGGAGCTGGCCCCTTCCTCTTCCAACATGACTGTGCACCAGTGCACAAAGCAGGTCCATAAAGACCTGGATGCAGAGTCTGGTGTGGAGGAACTGGACTGGCCTGCAGAGAGTCCTGACCTCAACCCAATAGAACACCTTTGGGATGAATTAGAGCGGAGACTGAGAGCCAGGCCTTCTCATCCAACATCAGTGTGACCTCACAAATGCGGTCACAAAGAATGGTCAAAATTCCCATAAACACACTCCTAAAACTAGTCGACAGCCTTCCCAGAAGAGTTGAAGCTTTTCTAGCTGCAAAGGTGGACCAACGTCATATTGAACCTCATGGATTAGGAATGGGATGTCACCTAAGCTCATATGTGAGTCAAGGCAGGTGAGCAAATACCTTTGGCAATATAGCGTAGCTTTCTACTATCTTTATTAAACCTGGACTTACGCCTGGCAGGGAGCAATTTTGGGTAAAGTGTACCATTCTGTAGCTCAGCTATCAACTAATTTGTTTCTTTTAAAAATAAACTGGCTGCACGAGCAATATTCACCCACCTTAAACACGGAATTTTTTTTTTTTAAACATAAACCCTCATTCAGCTTCACTTAAAAAATTTCATACTGCCCGGCGTCTTACATTCGCTTGATTTACAAGCAGCATATTTAAAATGTGCTATAAACATGCATATGTAACACAGAAAGGAGCTCCTCAGATATCCTCAGTTCATCCTTCTTCCAGGTCAGCAGCAAACTATAGCTCATTAAAAGAAAGCAGAGAGTTGAGATGCCAGGCTGATGGTCATAATGAAAGAGAAGGGAAGGCAGCGGCTGTAGCCTGCAGACATGATTACAACACAGACAATCTCAATGAGGAAAGGGGGATGCCTGTTGTTCCTCTGTGGGGAATATGCGTGTTTCTGTCTGTGCTTTGTCTACCTGACTTCACAAGTGATTAGGAAATCACTCGTGAAGAAAAAGACTGCAGGAAGAAAAGAAGAAAACCACAGCTGATTCTGAGAACGAGTTGGGGTTGTTCCTTTATCTTTGTTTTGGTTTATGTCACACATTTAGCCACAGCTGCAGCAAAGCTTTCCTCACAGTGATGTTTGACAGTCAGTAAGTTGGTAATCTGTGTCTTTGGTTCATGCTTACAGAAAGCTTGTTACCATCTCCAGTAATTCAGCTCTGTCAGTTTTCAAGGTCTAATTCAATTCATCTCAAGGGAAGTAGCTGATCTGCATTCAACCACGGCTTTGTTTCATTTGATTGTGTAGTTTCCAGATGTTTTCCTCAGTTTTGCCAATCACTTTTAGTTTCAGACAGAGCTTATGTTTTTCCAAAAATCTACAGTTAACCGAGTTAGTGTAGGAAAAGGGACATAGCACATTATATAACTGGACGACATTTAGATATTATTGAAAAGACAGACCGAAGAAGAAAAAAAAATTTTTAAAGTCTTTTTTAGGGGTGCATCGATTGCAGTTTTCTGGCCGATCACCGATCGCCAATCTTTAAGAATTCTGACCCACCGATACCGATTTATGCCGATACCAATTTTTCTTAAAAATTGACAGCAAACATCGTCAATGTACCAATTTTGTTCTATTAATAAACAGTACAGTACCTGTAGTACAATGCAAACTAGTTTTAACTGCACGATCTACTGTTCTTAAATATAAATGAAAATTTGCAAGTATTGTAGTCTAAACTACAAAAGTGTAATTTCCATTCCTTCAGTCTCATTTTTCACATTATTAAACACAAAACTAGCTCAACTGGTTGCATTTCAAACTGGCTTTGACCCTCTTACTAAAAATAAACTTCACAACAGTATTTTGCTTATTTTGCAATGCATATAATATGGTATAAGTAATAAATAAAATAATCTACAAGACAAACTAACAAAACGTAAACCACCAAAAGTGACTTTAGCCGAAGTAAATATGATCGGTAGATAAGATCGGTTTTACATTTATTGATCGGCCGATCCCCGATCCCCCAAAATTAAGGAAATCGGAGCCGATCAATTGGCTGGCCGATCAATCGGTGCAGCCCTAGTCTTTTTGTAAAACGTTTTTTTGCGGCTCACAGTCCATCAGACGCTGTTCAAATGGGAGGCATGTTTTCACCTCTACCAGCTTCGTGATCACGTGTTTTCCAGGTTGTGACGGAGGCTCATGCTGATCCATACAGGTGAAATAAACGTAGGTTGAACCTTCAGTGAAACAACCAGCAGATCCATCGGAGCTCACTCTAACTTGGTGCGATTGATGTGCAGCAGCATCACTGGTTTCTATCAGATGTCTATGATGCTGTTCGTAAGGCAAGGCAAGTTTAATTGTACAGTACATTTCATGTACAGGACAATTCAAAGTGCTTTACATAAAACATTATAAGCATTACAGCAGGGTGCAAAATGGAAAGAAAAATATATATTAAGAACAAAAAATTAGAAGCATGATCTAAAATTAAAACATTTAAGATTAAAAAGACAGAATATAGAGATGTGCGGATTTTAACTTTTGAGTAAAATCTATGTAAATGCAGCTGAGAACAGGTGCATATCGTAAATAAACCTATTGATTTTTATATTGCTGATCATTAAATTCTTTTCAAATGGTTTGTTTCATTGCAGGATTTTTATGGTGTAACTCAAAATAATCAATATTACACATTCTGGGAAGACACTAAAACTACATTGACACTACAGATAATTACTTTTTTCTTCCATGTTTCATGCATCTGTTTTTTCTTTTCTGAACAGCACAAATGTAATTTTTCTAAGTCGGGCCCAGTCTGCTTTCTGAGTCGTCCTAAATCAGATCCATATTTGATGTTTTCAGTAGTCAGTCTTCTGACTTGAACATCACTGAAATGAGATAAACGTCACAATCTGCAGCGGAGGAGGTGGGATGCAGTAAAACATAAACCACGTTTAAAATTGCTTGCTTAAATTATAATGAACTTATAATGAAACACGGTTCTACACCAAAAAAATGAAAGAAAGCTGGCGGAGCAACATAATTGCTTGTAGTTTTTAAAGGTTAATTATGATATTTTCGGGGAAGCTGCAGTGATATCAGGTCATGACTCAGATTAATCTTATTCTGAATATGACTCAAAGCATTTGGCTTATGGGATGTAATGAACCTCATGTTTCTGGAAAATACAACTTTCTTTTAAATTTTACGCTCCATTTTATGACAAAATGTCTTTGTCTGCAAATAGTTGTTGTCCAAGACTCGGGCTGTGCAATTAATCGAAATTTGATTGTGATTTCAATTTTTGTGACAAATGATCTCCAAACCCCTATAATCAAGTTGAAACGATTTTTTTCTACTTTTCTTTACACGATTTATGAAAGTTATTCTTAAATTAAAGTTAATTTCAGTGGCTTCCACCCAGGCAATTTGTTGGCCGTCATTAACAAAAATGTTAGATTTAGAATGTTCTAGCATTGCACTAAAGTTTAGCAAAGTTTATTTTGGGACATTTTTTTAATATAAAAATAAGTATTTTATTCTTCAAATATATAGAGACAGAACAGATACATAGTTTATTTTGGAAACATGTTTATTTTCTTTGCATTTATTTAATGTTCATAGTATATTTATTATCTTTTAATATTCTATACATTGCGAAACAGTTATATAATAACATATTTGTAGCCAATATTTATTTTCAGTTTGAAAGTTTTGCGTAAATTATCAATGAAGTTTTGTTTAAAAGAAAGAAATGCTAAATAAATGCATTGTTTAACTAAAAAATAATTGTTTGAATAATTGTGATTTCAATATTGATCAAAATAATCATGATAATGATTTTTTTTTTCCATTATCGAGCAGCCCTCTCCCGGACTTTGGACATTTCTCTCCAGATCCAAATGAGACAATAAGCTGTTTTCACAACAGTAGTGCACACACAATTAGTAAACCACACAGTATACCCGGTAGTTGTCTTGTCCTTGTGAGATTCTCCTGAATTAAAAACAAGGAACATGCTCTCATGTTAGAACAACTTAAAATTCTCATCTGGAAAGTGAAGTAAAAGGAAAACTCACCTTTCATGGTTCAGCCTGAGCCATGCAGCATCCTTCTACACGCACACATCACGTGTAAGCTTTTGTGTCATGGAAGTGCACACAGCACTACTTAGTTGTCTTCTTGACTGAGCGAGACGTCGGAGCTTTGCTCATAAGAACAAAGCTGCAAGAAGCTTCACTGAGTTTCCTTTTACATCCAAGTGTGTTTGTGTGTGGGTTTCTCTCCAGTGGAGCTGAAGGAGCACCTGCAGAGCTTTGTGGATGAGACTAACGCTCAACACGGCCCAGGATTCATCAAGGTAGTCCGCCATGACAAGCAGGAAGGCTTGATCAGGTCCAGAGTCAGCGGCTGGAGGGCAGCCTCGGCCCCCGTGGTCGCTCTGTTTGACGCACATGTGGAGTTCAACACTGGATGGTGAGTTAAAGTTTTCACTGAATCTGATCTACAACTCCCCCCCCCCGCCTGTAATTCGCTCTTAAGCTTTGTTTTGTTGTGTTCGGGATGTTTCTGGGTGGAGATTTCTGTTTATATCGCCAGCCAATGACAGAGCTCAGACGCATGACGCTGTGTGGGAATAAGCTCATGATTGGAGCAGACAAAAAAACAGAAAGAAAAACGGCGGATGCACCGAAGAAAAGGTAAGAGCTTTAGATAATGCAAATTGGAAAACCAGGGTTCATGCTAGTTTGGCTTTTACCCGCTTCTGAGCTCTGAAGGAGAAGCTCGAAGCTGAATAGTTTGAAGAACGAGGCGGCCATTAGCCTGAGGGGGGGGGCGAAGTTCGAATACTGCTGTTTGCAAACAGAAACGGTGGGGGGACTTCGGACTCTACCTTTAAAACGAACCAGATAGTTTTGATGTGTTAATCTTACCCACCAGTGCCACGTGGGACTTGAGCCCCAGTCTTGTGTAACAGTCCAGCAAAAATCATAAGCTGCCGTATGCCGTTATTTGTTTGAATGGAAGATTTTCTTGAGATTGTTGCTGATTCGTATGTATCTCATGTAACTGTAGAACATTTCACTTCATCTTATTTCACTCCAAGTGGCTGTGCTGCAGTGTGTGCTGTTTTGTCCTATAATTTCCTGTTATTGTGTTTTATGAAACTTTGTTTGTTATTCATATCATGTTGATGATATGATACAAAGCACTGAGCACAGTGTTGTATCTTTCAAACACTTGAAGGCTTCATGCCCTTATAGAACTGTTTTATTCTTTATGTTTTGTGTTTGTTAAAAAATTTAATGAATAAACCAATGATTATCGACTAGACTAGTCTAATAATGACATAGGCCTGTCTGCTGTCAGGAAAAGAGAAAAAAAATTGAGAATCAAATCGAATCGTGACCCTAACATTGAAAATTGAATTGAATCAAGGATTTGGAGAATCGTGACACCCCTAATATATACAATATATATATATATATATATATATATATATATATATATATATATATATATATATATAGGGCTTGGAGAAAAGTCGATACACTGAAATATCGCGATATTTTCATAAGCAGATTTCATATAGAGATTCAAAAATGCAATATTGATCTATTTTATCAACGAAATCTCACGAGATTTCGTAAGATAATGGTGAAATCTCATGAGATTTCACGAAAACCCGTGAGATTTCTTGACTGAACAACGAAATCTCGCAAGATTTCATTAGTAAAACAGATCGATACCACATTTTTACATATTGATATGATATCAGCATATGAAAATATCGCGATATTTCAGTGTATCGATTTTTTTCCCAGCCCTAATATATATATATACTATAATTGATAAAAGCCCACAATTTCTTTGGTTTTAATTTCTTGCTCTTGTCATTAACATTTGATGGTAGCAGGCAACTGTCTTCCAAGAAGAGACAGTAACAAGCAAGTAAAAAAAAATATTTAGCATTTGAAGTGGTATAATGTTTTATCAGGAATCTGTGAAGACAAAAAAAAGCTCATCATAGAGCAAAATTTAGATTCTCAACAGATTGACTAAATTCGAACTTGTATATTGCCTCTATGGGTTTTATCTGACACAATCTAGCAGCCTTCAAAGATAACACAGTACATGTAGGCCTTTTTTGTTGCTGAAGAGATACTGTATAAAAATATGTATGTTTGTGTGTTGTGACATGCGTCCACACCAGGGATGGGCAACTCTGGTCCTCAGGGATCGCCCTGTGGGTTTAGGGAGTTTCCATGCTCCAACACACCAAATACAGGTCAATGAGTAATTAGCAGACTTAACATCAAGCTCTGCACAAGTCTGCTGATTATGTCCCAGTCTAGTGTAACGTTGCAGAGAAACATCTAAAACCTGCTGGATGCCGCTCCATAGGACCGTAGTAGCACATTCCTATTCTATGCATTGATTTCAGATTTAGAAAATCCAAGGAGACAGTTTGGGTTTTATCTTTTAAGTGTTACGTCATGCCCTCTGATTAATCCACATACGATTATACAAAGTCTATGTAAATGCACGTCAAGGAGCGTTGAACCTACTCGCAGCGCGTTTTGGTGTTTGGTGCGCATAATACTCATCAGGTGCTTGCACTTGCTAATGACCAGTAAAGTGCATTTGATTAGCAGGATTTTGTTGCTATTTTCATTTTATTGTAGCAAAAAAGTATGATTCTTTTTTTTTTTTTTTGCGGCTGTATTTAAAACATTGATAGAGTCCACTGCATGCAAAATAGTGACTAAGAAAAAGGAGGAACACTAAGAAAAGAAATGATTGTGTTTCATGAAGATTTTGGATTAAACCAAAGAGAGATATTTTCCATCATTTTACCAATAATGGCTGCAGTGAAAAATATTCCAACTCAAAGGTACAAACTTTGTGTGTATGAGCTGATGTGCTCCTCTCTCTGCATGACTTCTATGAAGTAATTGTGTAGGTGTAACCCATTTTCCTGTAAATTCACCACAGGCAGGTGCGACTTCGTAGTTCCAGAGCCTTGAAGCAGCTGTGACATATTTGTTAGTATTTTAGGTCACAAAGCTGAATGTGTGAAAGGATGGCAATGAGGTGACTTAATTTGAGATTTTGTGGTGTGTAAAAGATAAATGCAGGTGGACGTTTATTGTTCTGTTGGGGAGATTGTTGGGCTTTATCAAACCTTTATTACTCCAGTTATTCTCTTGTGGGGACAAGAGAATAACTGCCAGCTTTGAACACTAACAGGTAACAGGCATTACAGTAATTATATTTAAAAAGAGGTCTTTCACATGGGAGTCACAGTTTAGGTAGGTGTGGGCATACAGTACCTGGAGATGCACACACCTGTATTTATATTTTCTTACACATGACATGTCGTGGATGAAATGAATTGCTCGAGACGGCTTCTGGTGGTGTAAAAGGTGTGTCCCATTTAATCATACACAGATATTGTTCATGACAAGTTTTCAGAGGGACAGACCCCGTTTTCTAGTGTGAAGCTCCTTTATATTCCAGGATGACGTCAGTATCTAGCTCACCCTGTATCATTATTAAATGTCAATAAGTTATACGTAGCTACAGCTTTAATCCATCCTCTGGTCAAAACAACATCTGCTGTGTGTCAGTCAAATGTCCCCTTAGTGAGACAGCAGTTTCATAGAGCGTAGATACCATACAAGGAAATCCACCACTGACATTCCAATGTTTTTATCATACAAAGCTCTGTTGCATACATAAATGCTGTACATACAGTCGTCCTCAAAATGATTCAGGAGCCTACAACTAGAGGAACATGGTATTGCAGAGCCATTCTTTTAACTGCATACTAATGTGCTAATAATGACCAAGCTTGTAAGAAGACACTCATTTGCTAGAAAAGGGAATTACTCTTGAGGTTTCTAGACATTAAAAAGTCTAACTGATGATCGGCCCACCAAACAACAGGGAACTAGTCCTTGCTTTTGATGATATAAACATAAACCAGGACTACAGGAAAAAGATGAGAAGTTCATATGTAATATCTGCTTTCTAAAACCTCAGATAGCCTTCTATTTCCTCTGTCCTGCTGTTATTGGAGACATGTCTGAACTAGCAATGACCCTCGGCTTGCTCATCGACTTGCCTCCTTTCTCAAGCTGTGACATTTAGCCTGCGAACGCTTGGGGCTTATAGGGCTCATCAAAGGAATTCTCTAATATAAAAACATCAGTTTTGTGTTGTAAAAGGAGGCAAGACATCAGCAGGTGTTCCTGAAACTCCAAAGTGTAACTGTAACAGATTCACTCGTGGCACAGCGGGACTGTTGAATGAGTCACAATGTGCACTTATTGCAGCACCACCGTACTGTGCAACAGATTGAACCATCTGCTGGCACGTTTCATTTTATTTTTTAATGTGATTAGTTTCTATATAGAGAAACAGAAACTACTAAGAAAATTACAGAAGCCATTGTAAAGCACGTTCAACGTGTCAATACTATTACAGCAGCTGTTGTTGACAGTATGGCTGCACGGTGGGATTAAGATGACAACATAAAGAGCAGATATTACTCAGCATTCTGATCATTATCGGGCAGCAATGTCAGCCTCATGTAAAAATCTGGAGATAATGAAAATCTGTCATGTAGGATAAACTTCAGCTATGCTAGAGGAACAGCAAAACTGCTGAAACCCCAAAGTACAAATGAACATGATACTAAGAAATAATTTTACACTCCTGCTCAGGGCAGATCTTTACTTTGCTGTCTACTTTGAAATTCCTGTAACAGCTACAAACCACAATTGTTGCTGTTAATGCTGTTTAAATCTTTAGAGTGAGGGGCGGACTCTTTAAAAACATTGTATACATATGAATTGAAAGGTTTACTAGATAAACATTGGCGTTGATGATGTAAATGTGATATTTAGAAGCGTTCCATCATTTTGACTGAGAGTTCCTTTATTGTTCCTGTGCCGTGCTTACACTGCCTAATGGTACTTATAGACTTATCCGACAGGCTTTTAGCGCCTTCTTGCAGTGCCATCATTGCTTAGAGTGCTGGTCCTAATTACCTCATATCTGCCAACATGGAAAGCAGCTTGAATGTTTGGACTTACAACGTTGGACAGTAATCTAAGGTAATAATAACCTATTGGTATGTTATCTGGAGATCTCAAAGTTATTCTGATATATTATTTTTACATCGGTGCTTTAATTTAAACTATCATTCATCTCCAGAAACTGATTTTAATAATTGATGAGCAACAGTGGAATAAGAAACGCAAATCTTTTTATAACTTATCAAAATTGGTAAAAAAGAAATACTTTAAAACTTTTGCTAAGGTAGCTACTTTTCTGTTTTCTCATACATTTGGCTTCTGGTATTGTTTAAGGACTGTACGGATCACGTAGGCTACATGCTGCATTAACTCTCAGCAACACGACAGCGTCTTGTCTCTTACTCTGTTAGCATTAGCTAGCATAAAAACATTATGCGATACGTCCTTTTCAGGAGCATAGATACGTACAGTATCGTGTCAGATCAATCAATTTTCACCAAAATTTACCGTGTTTTTGTTGTTGGGAATTAAATCCAGTGTTTTCTCTGCCATGGCTAGTATTGGAGCGAGTACCGATACTGGCATCGGTATCCGGACATCCCTAATTATGATGATTATGGGAACAAATGCTGAAAGAATCTAGTTGTAGTCTTGTAAATAGTGACCCTGCAAGATTCCCAGTTTGTAAAATCTCAGTCAGACTAAAAACTGTCTTTAGATGTGAGCTAGTGTGAGATGGTGGTCTTCCAGGGGTCTTTTCCAAATCTTTAAAAAGTCCTCTGAGGGAGGCATTAAAATCAAAAATCAAATTCCTTTATTTATACTGTATAGCACCTTTCATACTAATTGGTAGCGCAAAGTGCTTCACACATAAAAAATATATATATATATTAGAAAAAATGCTGAAAGAATCTAGTTGTAGTCTTGTATTAGGTAGAACTGCATCCATGGCAGCATGCTCATCTGGCTCCCAACATGCCACAAACAGCGTCTTTACAGGAATATCAGGCTGAATGTACTGAGAACACTTTAGCTTCAGTTGTTTTAACCGTGCAGTTGACATGTTGAAAGTCAGATACAGTAGAGAGCTACTCCTCTTAACTATGAATATCTAAACCTAATTAGCTTACTAAATGCTTGTTAAGCAGGATCACAAAGGAATTGAACTGTTTTATAGAAGACAAAACTGAGGGGAAAATATTACTGTTTTACATACGAGTCTAATCAGGGTCTCCACAAATGAATTCAGCAACTCTTCCTCCATAATCCCTTCGGACAGAAGACCTTTGACACACTAAGAATGAGAATTAGATGGGCCATGAATGGAAATATGACCCTATTTTCCAAAATGTTAATGTTTGATTCAACTTGACAAATATTGCAGAAAGCCAGTGATATATTTTATATTTTTATTTTTTGCACAGTATTTCACCATTTTCCTTTAGCCAGGACATTTTGTACTTGTGTTTCATGTTGGATTACGCACACAGACGCACACAGATGCTATGCTTTCTCTTTGCAGCTTTGTTGAATTTATCATTCTTTTCATTTGCATTTTGATTAGAAACTTTTTTTTTTTCTAGGAAAACAGTCAGTCAGTAAGTATGTAAAATGTATGTATGCACACTTCCCTGATAAAAATCACATTGTGCTTCATTATCAAGTTAGAAAAATAAATAAATAAGAATAATAAGCTTTTTAAAAAATAGCAAAAATTTGTGGTATTTAAAAACGAGAATGCAGCAACACAACTAAAATATGTCTTAATGAATCCATTAAGGATGCACGTGATAGCAGCAGTATTTAATTAGTGCCCCCGTTGGCATTGCTGGCGATGTTGAGTCGATCATAGTGATGAGGCCGCTGAGGCTCGTGACCCCATCCTTCAAAACATTCCAGCTTCTCCGACAGAAATCACCTCCACTTTCTGTTTCGGGTTTTTTTACACACAATTTTGCCGTCAGTCTCTTGACAGCCGTGGACATTTCACCTTCAGTTTGCCATCTGAAAACTCTCGGATAGAACAACAATGCTCTGTACCTGCTAATCAGTTTGACAGCCTGAGAAATATCACACTCTCACACTTGAAACACGCTCGCATACTTCATTATGATGTCTGGGTTGGATCCAAAACAGCATTTGTTGCTGCTGCGTTACAGATTTGAAAAGAGACACTTACAGCACTCCTAACCTCCCTGCTCCTCCACCCACTCCAGCCCTCTCTCCTCCATATTTCTCTCTCTTTATGCGTACCGATTCAACCCAAACCTCCCACATACTGCCAACATGGGAGCATTAATGTATGACTAATGAAATCATTCTTAGCAGAGAAAGGCACAGTTGGAAAACGGCATTTTTAAAAGATTGTTTTTTTCTTTTTTAAAATATTTTTTTGTCTGATGCTGATTATTGTCCAGATAAATTGATGCTTTGTTTTAAACAGTATTATTTATACAGATTCACACATTCTGATACAGAAAAGGTGTTGATGCCTGTCCTTTTAAAAGTTTTAACCTCTCTGCAGATCTGCTTGCACATCCGTGCAGTCCTCCGTCCTCTGGGGTCTGACACTTGCCTACCTGCTTACAGATTGCATATTTCCTTTTGTAATAATTGAGAAATTGCTAAATACCCAGACTGAAGTGACTGCTAAATGTACATAATTGTCTCTACTGTTAACTGTAATCATCTGCAACAATGCTGGGTCAAACACTAGAAAATCTTTTATTTTAGAGAGCTGTTATCACAATCTTCCTTCAACTCACGTACTGTATACATGTTTCTGTGGTCATCTCAATAAAAAGTACAGAAGAATAGGATGATTATACTGTGACATGTTGGATGTGTGGTCTGCAGAAAGAGGAGCACATCTGAACTGCGCTCGAACAAAAAAGGGCCTATTTTCAGCTTGAAAAAGCAATTTAGTTCCATCTAGTCTGAAGATTTTGCTCCATGTTGTCAACAAAGCAACTGCAATGTGAGCAACAATTGCAGCTGCTGCTTATTTGAGGAGTCAGTGCACATTTGAGAGTCTGACAGTAATGAATCCTAACAAACCGACATGTCAGCCGATATCCAGCAACACGTGCAGGACATGCAAAAACTAAACTGCTTACATCTCAGATATGTGGATGATTTTATTCCAGTTTCTGGTCATTTTGAGCTTTTGATGTCATTAGGAAGTCATTTTGTAAATTACAGATCATAAATTTTCATGATAATACTGCAGCCTCACAGTAAGAAGGCTGCTAGTTCTGGCTGGGGAGGGGTCCGAACAAATCCAACAGTGGCCTTCCTGTGTGGAGTTTGCACGTTCTCCACGTGTGTATGTGGGTTCTCTCCAGGTGCTCCGGCCTCCTCCCACCATCCAAATGCATGTTAGGTTAACTGATCACTTTAAATTGTCCCTAGTGGTGAATGTGAGTGTGAATGGTTGTCTGTCTGTCTGTCTCTCTGTGTTGGTCTTGTGACAGACTGGTGACCTGTCCAGGTGTACCTGCCTCTCTCGCCTGATAATAGCTGGGATAGACTCCAGCAACCCTGAGCTGGATAAGCGGTACAGACAATTCATGAATGAATATATATATATATATATATATATATATATATATATATATATATATATAAGCCAATGATGAAGTTGTTATAAGGAACAATCAGTGTGACCAAACCTCAGATGTTGGAGTGTTGGATGTTATTATCATGGCTTTTATCTCTGTGGGGCTGAACTGCTAGAGCACGGATGATTGTGAGGAACTGTGCCTGCTTTATGGACCTCTAGGGACATTCAAGGACAGTTTGCATTGAAACAGCAGCCCTAGGCAGTTTGTCTCATGGGACTAAGAATGGAAATAATCTTTTTCCTCCTTTTTTCAGTCGGTCAGTGTGCCATGTCTTATCCAGATCACTAAAATTTTTGAAATTATTAAATAAAAAAAAATCTCACTGACATGTTGTTTAAACCAAGTCTATATTTTTAAATTGCTTTGCAAATCATATGAGGCAGTTTCAAAGCATATTCAAAGCATCAAAAAAGTATAATATTCAAAATTACAATTTAATGAAATAAGATATTGCTCAAAAACAAACAAACAAAACTGTCCCAGGCAAATTATAGCACCTTTCCCATGAACAGTGGACCAACATACTTGTCAGCAGGTGTAAAGTCTTTTTGAACATTAGAGAAAACACCTGATTGCAGTGATTGCCTCAAAGTGTTGCTCAACAAAATTTTAGCTTCGGAGTCCCATCGTGCTTGCATGCATGCTTGTTTTATTTTATGCATGTTTGTTTTTAATATTTCTGTTGAACCACAATTCATGCCACGATTTTCATAGAATTTTTATTCATTATCACTTTTTGTCAATTTCAACTTATTTCACTGATAGGTGATTTATTTCCGTTTTTAAGTGGGGGGTATGAATAATTTAGAGGACAACTGTATGGGTGTATATATATATATATATATATATATATATATATATATAGATAGATAGATAGATATACATATATATATATATATATATATATATATATAGATATATAGATATGCCTGCTTTATATTTACTAATTGGTGAATATAAAATATTCAGTATACACATTCCTGGGCCTGTCTTAATATTACAAACTCGTTGGCTTGCAGTGGGCCATCATCACATCGCAGTCACGGTCCCTCTGCTTTGCCTTTAGAACCGACTGAACCCTGTAATATCTGACGGAAGAGCCGTTGTCAGTCTGTAATCCTGGCTGTGATTGTCTTCTCTTTGGATTCTGCATCGGTCCGCTCTGAAGCTCACCCTGTATTGAATTTTAAAGCTTCTCCCTGCACTTCCTCTCTGATTCAAGTCAAAAGGTGAAGTAGGGTGTACGCAGATCTCTCTGGGCCATCACATTCCACTCACAAACTTTGTTCTCTTATTGAAACTGCTCTGGCTTCCCCAAGGAGTCCTGCACCCCCTCAGTCTCCATTCAGCTCCATCCTCGCTGCTCGCCACTGGATTGACCTCCCTGATCCAGTCTGGATGCAGCTTTCACTACGGATTCCTTACACTGAATAACTGCGCTCACTCCTTGTTCTTGATGTTTTACTGTTATTCTTTTTTTCTTATTCATGCAGTTCTGATTATGAAATTACCAACTTCTCTGCTATAATTTTATCATTATCATTGTTTGATTTGTGACCACATTGTTTTTAAATTGCCGTTAATTAAACGTGGGAAATTTGAAATATGTAATAAATAATAGCAAAAAAATTTTTTCTTGATTTTCAAAATTTTCTCTTTTCCTATCATTGTTTTTGTTGTTTCATAGAAGTAAACAGCTGTTCAGATGTTGCAGGTGTCACTAAAGTAAAAAATATTGGCATCAAAGTCACTTTTCCACTTGAAGCACATTGCTGCATTAAAAGCTCGTTTTTTCAGCTTTTTAGTGAAAAGCAGGTATTTTTGCTGAAACTACCCCATGTTCTACTGCAGATTACTTAAGAATGGAAAAAGCTAGAAAAAAATGTTTTGTGTTTTTTGTTTTTCAATAAAAACACCGTCGAAGCTTTGCTTTGGTAGATTCAGTGCTTACATAAGCATACTGCATACTCCAAAAATCAGCAAAAATGCTTAAAAATCTTGGCAACATTAAGCACTGCTGAAAATGTCTGGCCGTTAATGAGTTAACAATCAATTTATTGTACCTAATAAAGTGGCCAATGATTGAAAATGAGAATGTAATGGCTGTATAAAAATTTTGATCTAATCTACACTGACCTTTGAATGAATTTGTTGTCATTAAGGATGTCCAGTGTTATCGGTCAACCAATATTATCGGACAATATTGGCATTAAACTGTGATATCGGAAAATATTCGTATCAGTTTTTTGGACCAATATTTAAAAAAACTAAACCTTGCAAGATTTTGCACGTAAAATCTCGCGAGATTTTGTAATGCAACACCGAAATTTGCGAGATTTTGTTCCCTTAGTGGCAGTCAAGCAAGTAGAAAAGTCCCTGTTATTGTGGAAGAACTTCATATCCCAGCATTCCTTTCAGAGTCATGTGACTACAGTGCAGCTGCTGCTGCTACAGACTGACTTGCTTTGAAGCTGCTTATAATATGTCTGGTTTTAAGTTGTTGGTTAAGTTACCAGTTAGCCACATGTTAGCTAATACCTGCTAGTATCTGATATATGGCAGCCAGATGTCCAAAATGAACTCCACTGGCTGAGTTAAGAATATTATGAGATCTTTGTTCTCTGGGCAGAATATAGTTGTATTTCGCAAAATATGAGCAATACAACCTCACAGTTCTCTGCATATCGGTATCGGTTGATATTGGAATTTAAGAGTTGGACAATATCGGATATCGGTGAAAAAAGCCAACATCGAACATCCCTAGTTGTCATGATTTAAACACTTTGCATCTGCTTTGTCGTTCCACAGGGCTGAACCAATTCTGCAGCGGATAAAAGAAGACCGGACTCGAGTGGTCTCACCTTCCTTCGACAACATCAAGTATGACACCTTTGAGATTGAGGAATACCCTCTGTCTGCTCAGGGCTTTGACTGGGAGCTGTGGTGTCGATACCTCAATCCACCAAAGTCTTGGTGGACTCAACGCAACCACACAGCCCCCATCAGGTAAAGAAACAGAAATCTTGAACTTTAACTGCAAATTCAACAAAAATTTAAAGGGACATTGCGTAGCAGTTGTATATGGCTGCTAGTCACTTGTACTTTTCATGCTGCATTCACGTGAATCCGGGGGGACGACAGCTGCTGCATGTAAGGTCCAACGTTGTAAATCCAGATATTCACACTGCTTTCCATGTTGGCAGATAGGAGGTAATTGGGACTCGTTCCCCAGGCAACGGCGGCAGCGCAAGATGGCGCTACACACAAAACACTCGTCAGATTAGTCTGTACAAGTACTTATGTCTTGTATTAGTTTGTCCTCCTGTTGGCACATTGCTCAAATGGATATTCAAATTTATTCGAATTATGTGTAAATTTTAGAGCAAATATTCGAACATCATTTTGGAACAATTTTGACAGCCCTACACTGCACTGCGGTGACTTTTAAAAAGTATTACCTCAACCTGAGCCAACAATTTCAGTGTCTCCAGTGAGTTTCTGTGGTTTCCTGCTGTCGTGCTTCTACTGAATGTAAAACCATGGCGACACGACATGGTAGCCACCACCGAGCCGACCCGTTCCATGTACAGTCGTCCTCAGCATTATTCATACCCTACAATGAAAGATAAAGCTTAATTCACAATCGTAATTCAAATAACAAGAAACTAATACTGAATAAAAATGTACAAAGTTATAATTTAGTGAAATAAAATATTGCTTTTAAATTCTAGTTGAAAATGATGATAATAAAAAAATAAACAAACAAAACTGTCCCAGAGCGAATAGAACGTCATATTCATGGACAGTGGGCCAAACTACCTGTCAACAGGTGCAGACGTCTGATTGGACGTTACAGAAAACACCTGATTGCAGTGATTGTCTCAGTGTTGCTCAACAAAATTTTAGCCTCGGAGCCCCATCATGCTTGTTTACATGTTTTATTTTTTGTTTTTAATATTTTTTTCAAACCACAATTCAAAATCAATGTCATGATTTTCATAGAATTTTAATTTATTATTACTTTTTTCAATTTCAACTTCTTTCACTGACAGCTGATTTTTTTGTTGTTGTTGTTTAATTGGAGGGTATGAATAATTTTGAGGATGACTGTACATATGAATGATATGAATGGAAATTCAGAGCTTACAGCAGCACTTCAGTTTGTTGATGTGTGAGATTACTGATTAATGGAAAAACACTTTTGAACTAAATAATCGATTTTTGTGAATAGATAACAGGAGAACTTGCAAAAGTCCCTTTAAGTTAAATGATTTGAGCAGCAGTTTAATTTCTTAGAAGTAGAGTCTTATCATGGAAACAGAGGGAAACTACTGAATCAGTTGTTAATCATTTGACTTTAATCATATTGAAATGGTTTTGATAATCTCTCTCTAAGCTTTTTATTTATGTAGAATTGTTTTTTAATTTAATCCCCATGAACGATAATGGGTGCAAATTCTGATAAGTGTAAAGTCAAACCCTGAATCCGCTATAAAACCTGCAGGATGCAACTCTGGGGCTTCAGAAGCAGGGCGGTTCCATAAAAAGCATAACGGTGGAATATGTGCACATAATGATGCAGATCCCAATCACAGTGGCTTTTCTCTCAGATATGATCGATTAGAGGCGGCACAGTTTAAAAGAAAAGAACAGCCCAGCAACTAGAGGGACATTGCTTGCTCACCAATTTCTCCAAGAGGATAAAATGTCTGCTGTTGTGGTTTATGGTAAGCAAATCAATGATGCAATGTTTATAGATCTGGACAAAGACGAGCAGACGTGTCCCGCTCGATAATATCGGAGGATGATGAATAGCTCCTCCTCCTTTTTTCTCCATCTTCTGATGTACTTTTCCCCGAAGTTGCTCTGATTATTTTTATTTATTCATGATTTTCAGTTTTGTAGATCGGGCTGCTTTTCATTTTCTGACTAAGTGAAGAAATAAAGTGAGTCACACTGAAGACAGTAAGTATGTAGGTCAGTGTTTCTCACTTCCATTCCTCAAGTACCACAGCCCTGCATGTTTAAAGGAACCCTATCATGAAAAATGGACTTTCAAGAGCTTTTCAGCATGTTAATGTGTTATTTCCTCATAAAAAAATTCATTTTAGTCATTTTTTATTCATTTGTGCATATTTGAACAATATATATTGTTCATATATATGAATATTGAGGCCAAGCTGTAGCTTCCTTAACACGACTGACTGACCACCGGTGTATGTAACGAGGTGGCACCAATCACGAAGCGACAAATATGCATACACCCACTGTGTTCAAGAAAACTTGAGGAGAATCCTAACCTATCCACTCTCTCTGAGGAAGAAATGAACAGCCTGTGGGAAGATTTCCTCAGAGACAAACAGCCGTCAGCTAACAGAAGTTTGCTCTGGAGTTCAGAAGAAAAGCTTTTTCTTTTTTTTTTTTTTTTAGCTCTGACGGCAAGTTGGAAAAAATGTGGTTGTGTTCGGCGTGGGGATTTATTCGTTGTTCTGAACAATGAATCGACTTGCCAGAAGTGGTTAGATTTTATCTGCAGGGGCAGAAAAAAACCTCAACTTTGTGTGTGAACGTCACTCCTGACAACTTCATGAATCTCAGGCGGCAAAGTGTTTTTTTCTCGGGGATTATTTCGAGTAGTAGTGTTCGAATTCTCTTGACTACTTTTCATCCACTACATCGTCCACCACAAAATGCCCACAATGCACTGCGAATGTAAGTGTTCAAGCGATGTACCCTACATTTTACTCCCGTAAACCACAATGCAATGTGGTCATATTTTGTAATGGCAGAAGAAGAAAAACGGCGCAGCAGCAGCGGGAACTGGGAGAGGAGCGCGACCGCTCTTTCATATATAAATGCTTTAGTGGCGTTGTTGTGTAGCTTTTAACAATAATGGTGTTTCTTTGTAGCAAGAAAGTTGTCTATTGTTCATAACTTTTAGCTACAGCTCAGCTAACATCCCAGCAATAATTGGCGCATCTGCTTATGTCACCACATATAGTGCCCGAAATCTCCTCCCGTCGTTCCCTACTGTACATAGAGTACATGATATAGCGGACTACATCATATAAACTATGTAGGGAATAGGGAGTGAGTGGATGATTTGGAACACAGCTACTGTTTGAATAAATGTCAAATTTCTTCTCACACCTCAGACTTTTTTGGTGTTACTACAGTTTTGCAGTGCAGGTGTACTACTTGAACTTAATCGATGTAGTTTAGTGGTTTCTAGTATTATTTAGGGCTCTCAAGACAGAATGTAATGATAGCTTTATTATATAAACAGTTGATATTTTTATTGTCAGTCATCAATACCGTGATAAAAAACAGAAATTATTGTGATACATTTTTTAGTCCATATCGCCCATCCCAAGTTCCCACCTTAAAAACATCTCACAAACAGATTACAAAACCGGTGAGTGAAACCATGTTCCCAGCTCAATGCAAACTGTTAGCCTATAATTTGTTAGCTAATTTACTTACTTGTCAGGGTCTCTGTGGTACTGCATGTACTTTAAACTCCATATCAGACTCTGGGTCGAGCATACAGCTCCATAACAGGCTGGTCTGTTTTATTCCGTCGATCGGAGTCCGATCATCCATCAATGTTTACGAATAGTATCCACGTGAGTGATGAAGCCGGTGCTAAAACCAAATCTGTTATCCTTCAAAATCTGTGTTTGTTCTGGGGTGACGTCATGAAATGGGTGTAAAACATGTTGAGATTGGTTGAGAGCTTCGGTGGTTCAGTCCAGTCAGCCATCTTACTTCCATGTTGGAAATTAGATGCATACAAAAAATGAATATTTAACACTAAATTAGTTTCTATATTGGCAAGGGAATATATTTAGCTTATAAATGCCTGTATTGGACTTTTTGGACATTTGATACAGCACGCTTGCACAGTGTCTGGTAGCAACCCTGTTGGAGACGCTGCGCATGCGTGCTGCCTTTGCTACTACCCGCGGTGCTTCGCCTGTGATTGGCCTGTACTTCAGTGGCATATAGTTCCCCTATTAAATGCCGCCTAGTCTGTCCTTTGATATGAAATTGGCTTCTCGTTTGTACTCAATCAGAATGTGCGGGTACTGAAACGTAATTGGAAAAAATCTCAAGTTAATTAGTTCACTTTCGCCAAGTGGTGCTAGTTGGATCTGCCAGATTACAGCAACTACGCTAAGCTAAGCTAAAGTCAGTGCTGCCAGATTCAGAGAATGACTGGGTCGGTTAGAAAACGCTTTTGCCCACTTGTCCAACTCAGAGGACTGCAGGGGGAGGCTAAATTTCACCCAGGGGTGGCATATGCCTTTAACAGGCTTGTAAAGAACTCGGCAAGTGGTTCCGTTAATCTGAATCAGGTGTGCTGGAGCTGAAGAACTACAGCGTGCAGGGCTGTGGCCCCCGAGGACCAGAACTGAGAAACACTGATCCAGGTGATGCCACTGGGCTCGGCTCCCCAGGCTTTGTGTTTGAAGAAACCAAATTTGCTTTTTTCAACTCTCAGGTTTAATTTAGGAAAACTTTTACAGAAAAAATGCAGTGAATTATTTTACCAGATGCTTTTACCCAAAGTGATTGACAACCGAAGAACATCCTCAAGCTCCAGTCCTGAAAAAGGGGGAAGGAAAGAAAAGAAAGCTCGATGTTAGCAGTGATGGAGACTCTTTCATAGACAGATAACAAATAGAGATGCACTCAGATGACATGATCCTTTCAGAGATCTTGATGGTAGAGAATCACATCTCTGTCTTGGTATTATTTGACAGCTCATTCCACCGACATGGACCCATAAACAAAAACAGTCTGGACTTACCCTGTGTGCAGGGGTTGCAGTGCAAGACATCCAAGAGAGGAAAGAAGAGCAGAAGGCTGCATGCTTTGATTCAGATAGCCGTGTTTACCACGAAGAAAAGACGGAAATATCACATTTACATAAACATTCACAGCCATTGTCATGACTGCTTCTATCAGCCCTCTCAGTCCGTCCCAGTCAACCTGTTCATAAAGAAATCCAATAAAACACACACACACGGTTTATGATGGAAGACAGAGTGAAGACGAAGCCATGAGGTTAAGAAATGTACCATACAGCACAGGGGACACGGTGCTGGGATGTCTCCAAAAACTACATGTAAATAAGTAAGAGTGTAACGATACGTAGATGGTGAATCGATCCAAAATCCCCAAATCGATATCAAACCCACTTTTATCACGAAGACTGGTTTGATTTTAAAGTTCCTCTGACACAACATTTTCTAAACAAAATCTGTTTACAGTTGAGCAGTTGATAAATATGACAGGGAATCGTTCTGCATACCGACAGTCGTCCTCAAAATGATTACGCTCCAATTGATGAAGGAAAAAGTCAGCTGCCAGTGAAATGAGTTGAAATTGACAAAAGTAATAATAAATAAAAATTCTATGAACATCATGACATTGATTTTGAATTGTGGGTTTGAAAGACATATTAAAAACAAATACACACACAATAAATAAATAAATAAAACAAGTAAACAAGCATGATGGGGCTTTAAAGCTAAAATTCTGTTGAGCAACACTTTGAGACAATCACTGCAATCAGGTGTTTTCTGTAACGTCCAATCAGACGTCTGCACCTGTTGACAGGTATGTTGGTCCACTGTTCATGAGCACTGTGCTTTAATGTATCTGGGACAGTTTTGTTTGTTTGTTTCAATTATTATTTCCAACCACTATTCAAAAGCAACATTTTATGTTACTAAATTGTTATTTTGTAAAAAAAAAAAAATTATTATTAGTTTCTTTAGATTCTTGTTATTTGAATTACTATTATGAAATTGGCTTTTTCTTCAATTGGAGGGTATGAATAATTTTGAGGACGACTGTACTTCCAAGTAAGTAGGAGCTTCCAGTTATATTAAAAACAATAACCTTTTTTTCACTTGTAATAATATTTTACACAACTCAAAAAAGTTGGGGATATTCAATTTTCTTTTCTAATTCAAGAAAAATGTAAAATGTTCACACTTGATTGATATTATATCATGAATGTTGGACATTTAACTGGAATTTCAAACAATTTATTGAAAGAAAAGCTAACAACAATGGTGGGTATACCACAACATAAAACTGACAATGTCTCAATAACTTGTCATGTGTTCAGTGTCGTCTTGGTCTGATGACGTCTAAATGGGATGATGAAGAGGACTGTTAGAAACAAGATGTCATTAAACCGGAACATTTAGAAGTCAAGTCACAGTTTAGACACTACTTTTGTATTTTTTTGTGGTTAGTCTTTTTTTTTTCGGAGAACAGCTTGATGCACAATAGATTTACACTATATTGTCAAAAGTATTGGCTCCCCTGCCTTGACTCACAAAAGAGCTTAAGCGACATCCCATTTTTAATCCATACACTCTCAAAAATAAAGGCACGAGACAGGAACATTTCTGTACCTGTAGGTACATTTTTTACAAATGTTATCTCAAAAGTACAATATTAGTCTTTATGAGGCTAGAAGTACCTATATACTATGAAAAAGGGTCCAAAGTGATATAAAGTACAAATTTGTACCATTTCAACCCTAAGGGTACCTGCAGCATTGAAAAATGTGTGTAGCTTGTACAATGACCATAATTAGCATTACTTCTAAACAGTAGTATAATTATAGTTATTATATTATGATTTTCATAACAATCATGGTAGTCATAGTAATAATTACATGTATAATTATACTATATGTGTTTGGGCTAACTTTTATTTAATAATTATTCATTTATTATTAGCATCTTTGATTGTTGTCATAATCTCTATTTTATTGAATTTTATTCATCATTTCCAATTAATTTAATTGTACTTTAATTTGTACACACTCAAAAACAGAAGTACCAATTTGTACTTTAAAGGGTACAAAGCTTGTCGCTGGGGGTGTTCCTTTTTGAAAGACATTTCTGTACCTTCGGTCCTGGTCCATTTTTGTACCTTATCAAGCTGTATGAGTTAATAAAGTACAATTAAACCAAATAAAATTATAAATAAAAGTAAATAAAATAGAGATTATGACAATAATCAAAGATGCTAATAATGAATGAATAATTATTATATAGATATTAAGCCAAACACATATATTCTTATACATATAAATTACTATGACTACCATGATTGTTATGAAAATCATAATATAATAACTATAATTATACTACTGTTTAGAAGTAATGCTAGTTATGGTTATTGTACAAGCTACGCACATTTTTCAATGCTGCAGGTACCCTTAGGGGTTGAAATGGTACAAATTTGTACTTTATATTACTTTGGACCCTTTTTCATAGTATATAGGTACTTCTGGCCTCATAAAGACCAATATTGTACTTTTGACAGAACATCTGTAAAAAATGTACCTACAGGTACAGAAATGTTCCTGTGTTGTACCTCTATTTTTGAGTGTGTACAGCTTGATGAGGTACAAAAATGGACCAGGACCGAAGGGTACAGGAATGTCTTTCAAAAGGAGAACCCCCAGTGATAAGCGTTTGTACCCTTTTAAGTACAAACTGGTACCTCTATTTCTGAGTGTCAAGGCTTCAGTATGACGTTGGTCCACCTTTGCAGCTATAACAGCTTCAGCTCTTCTGGGAAGGCTGTCCACAAGGTTTAGGAGTGAGTTTATGGGAATTTTTGATCATTCTTCCAGAAGCACATCTGTGAGGTCACACACTGATGTTGGACGGTTTGAGGTCAGGACTCTGTGCAGGCCAGTCCAGTTCCTCCACACCAGACTCTGCATCCATTATCGTGGATTATAGGTTCATTCTGACGTCATACAAAAAGCCAAATATCCTGAACTTTTTGTGAGTAGTGTATATCGTTTTATATCAATCGATGGATCCTACATCAAATCGAATCGAAATCATATCATGACTGAATTTGAGAAATCGGCAAACAATAAATTACTATCCATTGTACTGTATATATATAATATTGTGTCTTGACAGAGATTGACACTCCTGTCAATAAGTGCTTAAACATTCAACAGGGGTACATGTGCGTTCAAAAGTTACAGAGGGTTATATTAAGCTCATCTGTAAAGATTAACATGCATTTCAGGTTGGTTCTGACATCATCTGTATCCCTGACTTTTTGTGTGTGGTATATACTGTAGAGCTTTAATGGAGCGAACCGTGCGTGTGCATTGAATCAACTCTGACTTAACACGAAGCATTAGATGGCCTTTCATGTCCTCTACACACTGCTGCAGCACAAACACAACTGATAGTTTATATTTTATATGAATTGTGATCTCATTGTGCTGCTAACTGCAGGCTGTAGAGATAATAATGTGTTCAAAGCCGCAGTCCGATGGGGCTTGTTTCCATTAGCATTTCTGGGTTTCCGAGTCTCTGGCTGTTTGCCAATCTGGGAAGAGAAATTCACCCAAACAGGCTGTTTGTGCAGCAGTGTTACATTTCATATTGATAAGCAGAGATGTGTGGGACTGACAGCATGAATACTAATACGAGTTATTTTTTACTGCTGTTCAGTCAGTTTGACATTGTTCCACGTAACAACTCCCCTCAACGTGTCCTAAATTTGCTGTGTTTGGTGAAAGCAGAATTTTGACAACTAGGTTATTCATAAGTAAAATGAACTGTATAGGTTTATCGTCAAATGCCATAGCCTTTGTTCAGAGCATCAATATACTGTGGTCTTGAAATAATAAATCCTCGGGGTGTTGATTCCCGTTGCGGGGCTAATTGGGGGTTAGAACGCAGCTGCTTGTCTGCGAGCCTTGAAGAATATTTTGCATTTAGACTCGCTTATTGTCGTGCCTTGTGAAAATGATGGGCTTTTTCATTATTTTCTCTGACCTCTCTCTTTCCCCCACTCTAGGAGCCCTGCTCTGATCGGCTGCTTCGTGGTCGATAGAAAATACTTTGAGGAGATTGGCCTGCTTGATGAGGGCATGGAAATTTACGGTGGAGAAAACGTGGAGCTCGGCATCAGGGTGAGACTGCATCTTATCTGCTGCACATCCAAAACAACTGAACACTTCACCTTTCAGCATCCCTGTGATATTTATATATTTGAAAATATTTGTTGGCGGAGGTCATCTGGCTCCTGTATAACAAAGGGGGCATCAGCAGGCACACCCAGCATGAAAACATAGATCCATATCACCGATTCAGTCTGACTTCAGAAACCTGAGCTGCTTCATGCAACAATTGCATTTTGGAATTATTTTGACTATAATTTTTATCTTTTAATGCAGTTTTAAGTAACACCATGTTTTGTGATTTACACCTACGTAAACTGCACAGATTTATGCCCAATTCCTATTTTCATCCCTACCGCAACCCCTCACCTTACCCCTTGGCCCTAGCACTTGAAACTCTGTTTGCAACACTTCTAAAATCTCAACCCTGTAAAGTGTGCTGCAGCTCAGCAAGCCTCTCCGTTGCCCTTCTTTTCGTGACTTCCTAAGCACTTGAAATGGAAATATTCCCCTCCTAACGTGGGAAAACTCTTCGAAATCCTCATGCGTCCCTGACAGTTATCTGTGGTGCAGTAAACTGACATCACGGTTGTTTCTGGAAGAGTTTGCAATGTCCTCTGCAGCACTGAATTGTCAATAAAGATTAGTTAAAAAAAATGCTGTTTGCAGCAACAATAATCTCCCTTTCCTGGGCAATTGGATTATTTTGGGGGGCTTTGGGCCAAAAAAGGGTAAAAATGAAAGGGAAAGAAGACACCTTCGACTCAAGCTTAGCACGAACATTACGTTACAGACAAGAGCAGATGCACGTAACGTTACGAACCCAGTGATTTTTTTCACATTTGTAATAAAACTGTCTGTAATACATTAAAGCGACCTTAAAGGTAGAGTCCGGAGTTTCCCCCCTGAAAAAAACCCAAAAACGCTAGCCTTGTGCAAGTGAAATCCGTCTCAATCTGCCCTTGGGACTCCGTTCCTGTGTGTTAGTAGTTACTTTAAACTCCCTCCTGTCTGTATTTCGCTTTTTCCCTTTGTTTTGGTGTGTTTGGGACGTTTCTGGGCGGAGATCTACAGCTGTGTGAAAAGCAGTTCATGCTGGAAAAGCCTCCAATGTGTCTGAATTACAACAATTTTGCAAAGATGAGTGGAACAAAATTCCTCCACAGCGCTGTAGAAGACTCACAGCCAGTTATCACAAACGCTTGATTGCAGTTGTTGCTGCTAAGGGTGGAACAACCAGTTATTAGGTTTAGGGGGGCAATCACTTTTTCATGCAGGGCCATTCAAGTTTGGATTTTTTTCCCCCCTCAAAAATAAAAATCTTCATTAAAAAACTGCATTTTGTGTTTACTTGTATTATCTTTGACTCACATTAAAATTTGTTTGATGATCTGAAACATTTAAGTGTGACAAACATGCAAAAAAGTAAGAAACCAGGAAGGGGGCAAAAACTTTTTCACACAGCTGTATATACATACATTGCCAGCCAGTGACAGAGCTAAGGGCATCAGCTTTGTCACTGGCTGCTGCTGTGTGGGGATAAACTTGTGACTAGATCAGACAGCAGTCACACGAACTCTCGGGGGAAAAAAAAAAAACACAGAAGAAAAGGAAGTACTCTGCAGTGTAAAAAGTTTTAGATTGTGCAAACTGGAAAACCAGGGTTGATATTGGTTCGGCTTTAATTTCACCCGCTTCTGAGATCTGAAGGAAATGCTCGAAGCTGAATAGGCTGAAGAGCGATGTGGCCATTAGCCTGAGGGGAGGGGCTTTCGGTGTGAATAGTGTTTAAAAACAGAAATGGGGAGGAACTCCGGATTCTATGTTGAAGATAGCGATTTTTGTGTTTCATTTACAAAAACACACTCACATTTGCGCGTTTCTTTGGCTGCTGCTGCCGATTTCCTCGTCATTTTGTCCGTATTTCGCATGAAATTGTGGGTAATATCATGCCACTCGTTTTCTAGTGTGCCCCTGTAAAATCTCCGTTTCAAGGGCCAGATAGCCCTACCACTCCCCCCCCCCCCCCCCCTCGGTCTGAACCAGGACTGGGACACCACTACCCCCTCACATGAACACGCAAAACGAAGGGCTACGGCTGAGGGGGGGAATTGGAATTCACCCTTAGTCTCTGATCACATTTCCAGGAGCGAAGGGCTCTGCAGAAACGGTCGTCGTCAGGTTGAAAAGTAAATCAATCCTAAGAAGATGTCAGTGTTTCGAGGCTTAATGGCTGCTGGAGCCATCCAAGAGAAACTGTGGACTCAGATTGGAGTGATTTACATTGTCCTGTCAGTTTGATCTGACCGAGCTCGGCTGACGCTGATCAGAGCTGCTGGCTTACCAACACATCAAAGTAAAATATGTATAACTCCCCGAGGCTCGTTCATGACAGGTTCAGATCGCTGTTGACACTCAGTGACTGAAGCACTTCAAGTGGAGAGTCGGGTTAATTATTTTACTGTGCTGTCTGTCCTCACGGGGGAAGTGTGATGCTGCTGTCATTAACTCGTGTTGCGAGGCGTTCGCACTACACTACCTTCCTCTTATTCTATTTAAGATCAACTGAGAAACAGAAGATCAAAATCTTTGTAAAAGACAACCATGCTTTAGGATAAGGTGGACAAGCAAAATCTAGATCATTTTTTGTCTCATTTTGTCATTTTGGCCCGACAGTAGTCAAGGAGTCTGTAGTATCTCATGATACTATAAATTTTAGGGTAGATTTTTTCACTTTTGTGGCGTTCGGTTCAGTATACGGAGAAATTAGAATTCATCCAGCTGCTTGTGTTTTCTGTCACATCCCCAATAAACATTAGAGCCTGTGGAAGCTGCCGATGTTCCTGTCATCACACTGCATCTATGTGTTTTACAGATAATATCACAGCTCCGTCTTTCCTTCCTTCTTCCTGCAGTTCTGTTTCATCTCCACAGAAAGCTTTTCTAATGAAGCCTTTTAATTGTTCCATTGATCAATGTTATGAATCTTCCGGGAGACGTGGATAATCATATTCCGACCTCCTGGATGGATGCTGCTGGCTTTTTACTTTCTTTCCATGATTTTCCTCTGCTGTAGAAATCCATGTCTTTCAGTGTTGCTGAGCCCAGACATGTAATCTCTTTAATTGTCTGTCCAAACATGGGAACAGGACGCCAATTCTACTGTCCCCATTTTTCCTTCTAATAGATAAGGTTTCACAGACGAAAGTCCTTTTCACACCAGGACTGATGCAAAGAAACGACAAGAAATTGCAAATAAATTAACAGAAGAAATATCACCGTCTTTGTCTATGCACACCAAGGGGCAGATGTACTAAGCTCCAGATTTGTGTGTACTGTAGTAATTGGCCCGTGCAATCTAGAATTTTGCACAAGGCGCTAAACGACAGTTTGTGAGTGATTATGCAAATAGGAGTTTAAAACTAACCTCACTGCTCATGAAAAATGATTTTGAATCAAAGGTGTGTCTGTGTGTGCAGAGTTACCAGTTTGTACCTGCTTTTCAGACATACGAAACATAGACAGAAAACACAGCAACCGCAATCCATGTCACGCTTGATAAATTGTTTAGCAAGTGCTAAATTCATATATTTACATTTTCTCCTCCCAACATGCACATAAATGCCCCTTATAATGGCGAGAGGTGGGGCTGTAAGGTAAACTTCAATGTGCAGGAAAATGGCTTCTGAGGAGAAAATGTCATATTTGGATTTGTAAAACAGCACCTGTAATATCCTCATATGGCTACAGAATGTTGTAGGGAACCGCTGCTACTTCAGCGGTTATCTTTTTCTCAGGATTACTATAAAAAAAAAAAAAACTTTAACAAGCTCGACTATGATGATACAGTAGCAGCGACAAAGCAACACTTTTTTGTTTTAACATTAAACAGTCCGCAACCGGCTCTGGTGACACTCTCAATGCGCCTTCTGTGATTGGTCAATTGTGTATCTGCCAGATGGGAATATTAAGAAAATCAACCTAAGTTCAGAAAAACAAATGTTGCAATATTGCTTGATGGAATTTTGTCATGATATGAACATTCTCATTGACTTGACATCAATTCCATTAAAAACATTGCCGTGCAAATCTTTCAGATGAAATATTCGGAGTAGGTGTGTGAAGGCCATGAGGATAGCCCGATTTACATCCTTCAGCTGCTTTGACTACATGCCAATAGTTCAAAATTAACTAAAGACTTTTTTACTTTCGATAATTCCCAAACATTTCCTCCTAGTTTCAATATTTTTAATAAAAGCTATCAATCTGCAATGAGCCTAAATTCATGATCTATTTTAAAAGAACAAATTTATGGGTGTGAAAGTTCAAATGCTGCATTTTTTGTGAATGTAAATGTGCCACTTACTTTGAGTCTTTGTTCTTTGTCCAATTGACATTTTTCTCTTTATTTTTCACTCTGAATTATTAAGTTTTGTTTCTTTTTTTTCTTAGAGTATCACAGCTGAACAGATTTCCTCAGTGAAGCGCCCCCCCAATGACAGCTAATTTGGCATCCATCTTGCATCCTTCATGTACTCTGAGCTCTCTCCAGCAAGTAAAAGCCAGCTGACTCTCCCACTGTCTCTCTCTCGCTTTATTTTTCCCCTCTTCCTCTGATGACATCATCTTGCATTTCTTTGCTGAATAGGTCACAGAGCCAGTGTGCTGATATCCACTAGCATGTGACGCGCTGCACAAAGCGGGATTTAGCTGCAACATGAAGCAGCATCCCAGCAACAGATGTTTTTCAGCCTCTCCTGAGCAGCACGGCTCCAGGAATGGACATACTGTAGTGTTCCATCAAAACTAGTCAGAATCACATTTTTCTAAGATCAGATAGATCAGATAGTGCTACTCTAAAGACCACAAGAGCACACTTATTTCAATCTCCTAACCCTTTTGTCAATACTTTAGTTCCATAGAACAAAGCTTAATATTTGTATAGCAGGACATTTCTGTAATTAGAAGTGGAATCAGTTTGGTGTTAAAAGCAGCAGCGAGTTGTTGTTAGTTTAGTTTTAATTAGTTCTGATCTAATTTGATCAACTTCATTTTGAAGAAAGTAATTGCATCAGAAAATCCCAATCAATTCTGCTTGCACCTCATAAAAAATGATGTTATTACCAAGCAAAGTAATTAAAGAGCTTCACAGGCACACCATATTGTCTCCAAGGTGATGAATGTTTTATACACTGAACTGGAGACTGGTGGATGCCCTATTCATCTATTTTCTATCACTTATCTGGGACCAGGTCATGAGGGCAGCAGATTGAGCGGTGATCCCCAGATCTTTCTCTTTCCCAGCACTTCCGGAGGGACATTTGGGCGTTCTCAAGCCAGCGAGGAGATGTGTCTGCAGCCAGTCCTCCTTCATTCATTGTACAGACATGGAAAATATTGTTGATGCCCCTCGGTTAATGAAAGAAACATCCACAGTGGTCACTGGCAAAAGTAATAATGAATAAAAATTCTATGAAAATTAGCCAATGAAAGCCAGACATTGCTTTTCAACCACGCTTCAACAGAATTATTTAAAAAATAAACTCATGAAACGGGTCTGGACAAAAATAATGGTAGCCTGAGAAAAGACTGAAAATAATGTGACCAGAGGAACATGTTACATCAAGATGTGTCCACTTACAGTATTAGCATCATAGGTGTCTACAGTCTTGTAATTAGTCAGTGGGCCTATATATACTGTAGGGCTACCAGTGAGCACAGTGCTGCTAGGTAACAGCACTGTGCAGGTACATTGAAATCTCAATACTATCAAGGATTCTAGAGAGAAACGTGCTGCCCAGTGTCAGAAAGTTTGGTCTCAGTTGCAGGTCATAAGTCTGCAACAGGATAATGACCCCAAACACATAAAAACACAAGAATGGCTGAGAGGGAAGCATTGGACTATTCTGAAGTGGCCTTCTATGAGCCCTGACCTAAATCCTATTGAGCATCTTTGGAAGGAGCTGAAACATGCCGTCTGGAAAAGGCAGCCTTCAAACCTGAGAAAACTGGAGCAGTTTGCTCATGAGGAGTGGAGCAGAAGACCTGCTGAGGGGAGCAGAAGTCTCACTGACAGTTACAGGAATTGTTTGATTGCAGTGATTGACTCAAAAGGTTCTGCAACAAAATATTCAGTTAAGGGTAACTTCATTTTTGTCCAGGCCTGTTTCATAAGTTTATTTTTTTAAACAATTCTGTTGAATCGTGATTGTAAAAGAATGTCTGACTTTCATTGGTTAATTTTCATAGAATTTTCTTTTATTATAACTTTTGTCAGATTCAAGTTATTTCTGTGACCAATGTGAGTTTTTCTTTCATTAATCTAGGGTACCAACAATTTTTTCCAAGTCTGTATAAGTAACAAACAATTATGATGTAACCATGATGTAATGAACATCATTTATTAGATTCACCGGTAGTAAAGATGGTTTGCCTTCGTGTGCTTGTGCAGGACTCTGCTTCTCCATTCGAACCTTTAATGTCAACTCTCCACAGTCAACTTATTCAAACCTGATAACTCCTTTTTTCTGGACTCTAGAAAGAAAATCACCCCCTTGGCAACAAAAGGTTACACTCTATTATAGAGTTTTCAGCACACAGTTGTTCTGCATGAGCCCCTCTGAGCAGACAAATTAGCCAACACCTGTTGTCATTATTACAGGGAGATGATGCGATGCCGTGAACAGCTGGTCCCTCTGCAGGGGAGTCTCCACACTGCAACTACGACCTCAGTGGGTCATGTTTTTCTGACCCACTTCAGACGCGGCCTCCAGCTCGGTGCTGCAGCGATGGCAACAAACACTTAGCAGAAATGAACATGTTCAGGGTGGAGAGGCTCTACAGCTTCAGCTGAACGCACTGCGGTTCTTCACACATTAGTGGTTGAAAGTGGCTGAATCTGAAAGGGATGACTCCACTCATCGTATTTGCAGGTTGATCATTCTTGCTACGAATCCAAGAAGTTGGTAAAGCATCCTCTCTCAGTTCTACAAGGCAATTCCTCTAAGTGTCAAACTGTTGTTTTACCCACCTAAAATATCGCCTTCAGCTTTCTTTTTCTTTTTTCTTTTTACCAAAACCCAAAATGAAAAGGAAAGTCAATACCACCATTCTCTGCTGATGTAGCAGATCGCGCTGCAAAGCCTCGTTTTACAGATCGATGACTATGTAAATGAGCGGTGATATTTTGACAGAATCAGTTCCGCATTTGTGTCTCAAGGGCATTTCTCTTACTCTAAATAATTCATCATATGTTGAGTTCAGCTGGGGGTTTTAGCCAGAAAACAGCCAGTTTGTTCTATTTCTATCTCCCTCGTAGCGAACAGAGGCGCCTTTTGTTATCAGTGATGAGATTTTTTTCTCTCTCTCTCCCTTAGTTTCTGCAGAAGCACTGTGTATTTCTGGCCTGCATGCTCCCATTGTGATAAAGATTGCTTTCATGAAGTTTCATCTGTACCATGGCATAATATTGTGCATATTTATAACATTTTTTTTTTTTCTTTATCACAACAAGCAGTCGTCCTTGATGTGATTTATAATTCCAAACTTCATTTGTTGGTGCTTTTGGCCTTTTATTTTCTCATTAAAACTTTTAAAAACACAAATTCAAGAGATTTGTTCCATGTTAAAGCAATAAAAGAAAAGACACTGAGAAACAATTAGTCTTGTGAATGTGCTACGTTTTGTTTGGGCCATAGCGGTGCAAATTAGAAACAGTTTCCAGATGCTGGATCTGCATAAACTAGGGATGCACTGAGAGCAGTATCGGAAAAATTAGGGTTGTCAAAATTAACACTAATGTAAGAGGATTAATTTGTGTGTATGTATGCGTGTGTATACTGTTTATATACTGTACTGTATACAGCGGGGACAAAAGTATTTTTCTCAGAAAGTATATTTCTAGTAGTTATTGACATGACATTTTCACCAGATGTCGGCAACAACCCAAGTAATGCACACATACAAAGAAATCCAAACATTTACGTCCATAAATTAAGTTATACTGAAAAGACACAGAGAATAAGTATTGAGTATGCTTACTAAAATTTATTTTAAACTTTGTTTCACCTGGATGGAGAAACCAGTGGAATGTGTTGCTCAGGTGTGATTTTGGCTCATTCTTCCACACAAACTACCTTCAAATCTTCAAGGTTCTGGGGGTCTCTTCTCATCTTTAGTTCTTCCCAAAGATTCTCAATTGGATTCAAGTGGGGTGATTGACTGGGCCGTTCTAGCAGCTTTATTTTCTTTTTCTTAAACCAGTTTAGTGTTTCTTGGCTGTGTGTTGGGATGGTTGTCTTGCTGAAAGATCCAGCCTCTTTTCATCTTCAGCAGCTGCAGATGGCAGCAGATTCTGGTCCAGAATGTCTCTACTTTTCTCCATTCATTCTTCCTTCAATGATATGAAGTCTGCCAGTACTGCATGCTGAAAAACTGCCCCTACCATGATGTCCCCACCTCCAAACATCACTGTTGCTATCTTGTTTTGGGGGTCAAGTGCAGTGCCATTCCTCCTCCAAACATGTTGTGTCTTATGCAGTGATGGGAATAACGGCATTAGAAATAAACTGCGTTACTAACGGCACTACTTTTTCAGTAACGGGTTAATCTAACTAATTACTAAGTCTGTCATTACAATGCCGTTACCGTTACTGGCCTTCACTGACAGTGTGTTACTATTGTTATGTGAGATTCATTTTTGTTCCTGGTGAACAGAAGTTTCACATTTGTTGGGACTATATTGCACTGGGGCTCTGGCGAAGAAGAGGCGGAGTGATAGAGATACCTGGAGACACTCAGCAGTACCCTGAGGTCTCCAGAGCTGCAGACCCGTGCCTCTCCACACACATTTGAATAAAAAAAGAGTTGCAGTGTTCTGTTGAACGTTCGTCTTGAGCCTTTGCAGACCTATACAGGGCATATGGCGGTGACAGTGTCACCAACCTGACACAGAGGCAGAATATGAATCTAGTTTAAGAAGAAAACAGCATCATATTCCGAGCAACAAGTTTCCTATTTCTTTCATCCATGACCCAGATTCAGTTAATAGTTAATACTAAAGATATATTACACGAGTTCTGCACATTGGATCTGTCTTCATCTGACCGGAGCGGTACAGAAACAGTGATGACGATGATCTGTCATTGCAAACCCCAGTCAATGTGCGCAGCCGAACACACGCACGCACAGCGGGGAGAATTATAAACTGGAATCATCACAAGCATGAGTTTTCCCTCAGAGATAAAAGGCACGAACATGATGAGAAAAGTTGATTAGTACGTGTTTCTTCGTAATGTCTGGTTGTTATAACCACATGGGCTTGAAGCTCCTCTCCTGAGGAGACGGAGCCACAACATCCATCAGTCTGACTGTCCATGATTTTTCTGTTAGTAATTTATTCTATAAAGTTCCATTAATTTATTCATTGGTCAGATCTGATATTCCCTTTTTTTTTATCAATTCAACATAAAGATTAATTAGGATTAATTTAAAGTTACATCAAAAGTAACCTTAAAAAGTAACGGAATAATTACTTTTCCAAGTAATTAGCTATTTTCATAAAACTGTAACCCAGTTACTAACACCATTCCTTTTTTGAAGAAGTAAATAGTAACTATAATTAATTACTTTTTTAACGTAATGTTCCCAACACTGGTCTTATGACATCCGAGGAGTTCAGTTCTGGTCTCATCTGACCAGACCATGTTTTCCAGAATGTCATGGGTTTGTCCAGATGTTGTGTTGCAAACTTCAAACAAGCATCAACATGCTTTTTCTTCAGAAATGGAGTCTTGCGTGGTGTGCGTGCATGAAGGCCATGGTGGTTGAGTGCATTACTTCTTGTTTTCTCTGAAACAACTCTACCTGCTGATTCCAGGTCTTTCTGAAGCTCTCCACGAGTGGTCCTGGGCTGCTGGAGAACCTTTCTAACTATTGTTCTGACTCCTCTGTCTGAAATCTTGTGAGGAACATCTGGCTGTGGCCAGTTTATGACCATGTCCTGTTCTTTCCACTTCTGGATGATGGCCCCAATGGTGCTCACTGGAACTTTCAGAGGTTTAGAAATGCACCTGGAACCAATGCCTTCAGTGTGTTTCAACAATAAAGTTGTGTAGGTCTTTAGACAGCTCTTTGCTTTTACCCATCATGCAATGCTTCTTGTCTGACAGCTTGGTGATAAGAAACCTTCTTAAAGGCATCAATCAGAACAAAGCCAGCTGATATTACTTTGCACTGATAGAAGACAGGATTACTTTCTACATACTGACAGACTCCAGCTGCTTTCTTGGCTTTCCAGATCTTTTTGTCCTCCATTTCTTCATGTGTTCAATACTTACTCCCTGTGTCTTTTCACTATATTACACATAACTTCATTTATGGACATAAATGTTAGGATTTCTTTGTATGCGTGCAGTACTTGGGTTGTTGCCTTCATATGGTGAAAATGTCATGTCAGTAGCTCAATTAGGAATATATTTTCTGAGGAAAATATTGGTGTGTTCAATATTTTTCCCCGCTATATATATATATATATATATATATATATATATATATATATATATTTATTCAAATTCATTAAAAAAGAAAAACCCAAATATTACATGGTCATAAGTATTCAGAGCCTTTGCAGTGACACTCATATTTAACTCATAGGCTGTCCATTTCTTCTGATCCTCCTTGAGATGGTTCTACTCCTTCATTGGAGTCCAGTCCAGCTTTGTTTAATTAAACTGTTTGGGCTTGATTAGGAAAGGCTCACACCTGTCTATATAAGACCTTACAGCTCACAGTGCATGCCAGAGCAAATCAGAATCTTGAGGTCGAAGGAACTGTCAGAGGTGCTCAGAGACAGAATTGTGCCGAGGCACCGATCTGGACAAGGGTACAAAGCACTAAAGGTTGCTAAGAGCACCGTGGCCTCCATAGTCCTTAAATGGAAGAAGTTTGGGATGACCAGAACTCTTCCTAGACCCGACTGTCCAGCCAAACTGAGCAATCGTAGGAGAAGAGCCTTGGTAAGAGAGGTAAAGAAAAACCCAAAGATCACTGTGGCTGAGCTCCAGAGATACAGTAGGTAGATGGGAGAAAGCTCCACAAAGTCACTGCAACCGTCCACTAGTCAGGGCTTTATGGCAGAGTGGCCCGACAGAAGCCTCTCCGCAGTGCAAGACATATGAAAGCCAGCAAACAGTTAATTCTAAGCGGTATGTGTGGAAAACCAGCCACTGCTCATCATCTGCCCAATATGAGCCCAACAGTGAAACGTGGTGGTGGCAGCATCATGCTATGGGGGTATCTTTCAGCTGCAGGGACAGGACGACTGGTTGCAATTGAAGGAAAGATGAATGTGACCAAGTACAGAGATCCTGGAAGAAAACCTCTTCCAGAGTGCTCAGGACCTCAGACTGGGCCGAAGGTTCACCTTCCAACAAGACAATGACCCTCAGCACACAGCTGAAATAACAACTTAAACCCAATGGGCTCTGTGCACAACTCCACTACTTCCTGAACTTAAGGTAGCTCTTTTGTTTCCTGTCTTTCATTACTGGACAAACTGATTAATCCAGGTGTGTCTGGCTAGTTACTGAGATCAGGCACACCTGGATTAATCAGTTCGTCCAGTAATGAAAGACAGGAAACAAAGGAGCTACTTTAAGTTCGGGAAGTAGTGGAGTCATGCATAAAGCCTATTGAGCATCTCGGGAGAGACCTGAAAATGGCTGTCCACCAATATTCACCATCCATCCTCGCAGAACTGGAGAGGATCTGTAAGGAAGAATGGCAGAAGATCCCCAAATCCAGGTGTGAAACACTTGTTGCATCATTCCCAAGAAGACTCATGACTGTAGTCGCTCAAAAGGCTGCTTCTACTCAGTACTGAGCAAAGGGTCTGAATACTTATGACCATGTGATATTTCAGTTTTTCTTTTTTAATAAATTGGCAAAAGTTTCTACATTTCTGTTTTTCCTCTGTCAAGATGGAGTGCTAAGTGTACATTGAGAGGTGAAATTAACTTTTTTGATTTTGGCAAATGGCTGCAATAAAAAAAGTGTGTTTTCATAGTATTACATACACTGCCCGGCCAAAAAAAAAGTTGCCAACAAAAAAAGGTCAAACATTTAACATTTGGTTGGACCGCCTTTAGCTTTGATTGCGGCAGCATTCACTGTTTCCAGAAGCTTCTGCAATGTCACCAGATTTATTTGCATCCTGTTGCATCAATTTTTCACCAAGATCTTGATGATGATTGTAGAGTCTGACCACAGCACATCCCAAAGATTCTCAATGGGGTTGAGGTCTGGACTCTGTGGTGGCCAATCCATGTGTGAAAATGATGTCTGATGATCCCTGAACCATCTTTCACAATCTGAGCCCGATAAATTCTGGCACGGTCATCTTGGAATATGGCCGTGCCATCAGGAAAGAAAAATCCATTGATGGAATAACCTGGTCATTCGGTATATTCAGGTATCAGCTGACCTCATTATCTGAGCTCATACTGTTGCTGAACCTGGACCTGAGCAACTGCAGCAATCCCAGATCATAACACCGCCCCCACAGGCTCATACAGTAGCACTAGGCATGATGCTGCATCACTTCATCTGCCTTTCCGGCCACATTTCTTCCTGAAAGACGATGGTCCACTATCCTTCCAGTTTTTCATAATGCGTTGGACTGTTCTGAACCCAGTTTTAGTAGTTTCTGCATTTTCTTAGATGTTTTCACCTCTTGATGCCAATGATTTGACCCTTCTCAGACAGACTAACATCTTATCCATGACCATGGATGTGTCTTTCAACATGGTTGTTTAGGAAATGAGAAGCAACTCATTGCACCAGTTGGGGTTAAATAACTTGTTGCCAGCTGAAAGATAATCGCCCATGCAGTAATTATTCAATAGGAGGCTCGTACCTATTTGCTTAGTTAAATCCAGGTGGCGACTTTTTTTTGGGCCAGGCAGTGTATATATATATATGTTTGGTTTTTTTTTACGGCACAACAGAGTGCCCTTCTCTTATGAACAGAGAAGCAGTTTTTTGGCATATAGATGCTTTGTCAGAACAATAAACTGAATCTACCAGAAACTTCTTTATCCTCCTTTAAGATTCAAATAATTTTCATGGATTTTGTTGCAAGTTTTCACCATAGTTGTCCAGTGGCAAAGTCGTTACTGGCACTATTTTTACAATCCAAAGAGAAGCTGATTTTACATTAGGTGCCTTGTCACAGCTGTGAGCATATTCCACCATAAATCATTGACCAAATGATCTATTTGATAAATCACACAACCATTCAGTGTCGCATCTGTCATTCTGGTCCATACGCCATTACCAGTGGACTGTAATGGGGTTTACTAGTATTATATCAATGGTACAAGTACTCAAATGTATTTTTAAGCACCTGCATCCCAATAAACCCAACCTCCAACTGATCAATTGTTTGTGAAGGCGCTTTCTTTTATTTAGAGAAACACTGATGAAACATAAGCAATAAAGAGTTTTTCAGAAAGTATGACTCAAAAACATGAAAACAGATTATCATTCCTGTTCTACCGTTATTTTGACTTTCTGATTGTTTTCTCTCTCCTTCACTGTTCGAGTTGAGTCTCTATCTCGCTCTGCAAACACACATTCTGTATAACTTTGATTGTCAAACTTGAAGAATAGTTTTTAAACTGTAACCCCACATTGTAAATTCCAAGATGGAGAGCGCTGAGTTATTGCTGAAAGTGGCATGTATTAACTCAGGATTTGGCTCTTGTTTGTGCTCCTGCCTGGGCGCCTAGCCAGTGCAACAGTTTTGCTCTTTCTCTGCAGGAGCTCCTCGGTTTAAAAAAAAAAGGGAGAGGAGGCTGGCCTGCAGAATGGATTAGTACATAAACACAGAAAGTGCATCTGGAGAACAGGGGTTTCTATGCAAATGTGCATTCTGCAGTGTTTGTTTGGTCGCTACACTGAACTCCTAAGCCGCTCGCTGCAGAATGTTTTACACAATGCTATCATGGAAATTAGCATAAGTTTACTTAATGGAAGTTTTGCTTGTTATTTGGCTATGGGATGTTTTGAAAAGTTCTGCAGCAGCATCATAAAAAAGGAGCATATCCCTGGAACATTCACATTTTCTGTTAGCTGAAAAGACTGTGCATGCCTCCAGATGGCTTCTTTTTTTTTATTTGAGGCAGAGACGCTGCAGGCTATCATTTTATCCACAACCTCTTCAAAAAGTGCCGCCTTTTACATGAATGCTGACAATCCAGCTACAAACTTGCAAGTCATGATATGATTAAAGCACAGCAGTTACCAGAAACACCTTTGTGTCACCAGAACTGCTTTTCTACCATTTTTCATTTTTATTTATTCATTTATTTATTTATTTGTTCTCTGGGAGGGTGTTTCTGCCCATCTCTTCGATAGCATGAAAACAGTGGATGAAGTTCCAGTTAAAACTGAAGCCTTGAATTGTGTCAGCATTACAGTTTTATCATACTAACACCAACTCATCTCCAGTTATGTTACAGAAGGTTGAAATTGGTCAAATAAATGGAGAAGGAGAATAATCAAATTTAAAGAGCCACAATGAAACTTTTAGACGTTTTCTCAGTGACGCCCCCCCCTATTGACGGCTAAACTAGCATCCATCTTGTATCGTACCTGTACTGTGATTCCCTCCAGCCAGTAAAAGACAGTCTTATCTTGACTCTTGGTCTGTCCCTTCCTATATTTCTTTTCCTCCAGTCATGTTTCCTTGCGTTTCTTTGCTGAATCCGACATGACTCACGTTCAAAACACCTGCTGTGTTCATGTCTGGTTCAAATCCGTTTGCTAGTTCGTGACGCGGTGCACAACCAATACTCGGCTGCAATGTCACGGCCGCGTCCCAGATCCAAAAGTTACATGGTGCAGTTTCTGAGCCTCGGGACGCTGCTGGGGAGTGATGGATTTGAAAATGTGCATAATGAATGTTGGTGCACCATCAAAACAAGTCAGAAACGCATATTTTTAAGGTCTAAAAGTTACATTGTGTGTCTCAAAGGCCACAATGAATGATGAATAAAACAGAGTTATATGCCCTCGTGTTCGTGCATTTATCAAGCTGAATTCATTTTGTGGGTGAAAGATAGTAACGTGTGGCTGTTTTGTTGGGAGGAACAATAGATGCATCAGGGAAGATGTGCTAACAGCACCAATGCTGAGCTTAAGGATTCTGTTTTCTTTTATCATTCTATCGTTCCTCCTCTCGTTCTTCTGGCTTCCACACATTTGATTAATGCAGAATTTCTTTTCGACTCACTAACATTTTGAATATCATGTGTAGGATGGAATTTAAGACCGTGTCTATAAACGGTTGAATAATGAGGGTTTTTATAAAAGTTATTGTTAATGAATCCTTTTATAAACATTGCAGGCGGTTTTATTGTACGAGATTTTTATTCACCTTGTAACATCAGAGGGGGAATTTTTGTGTCTTTATTTTCCTCATGACATGCCACAGCTGACGTGAATGTCAGCCCAATATCCAGTAGACGCCACCACCAGGATTTAGCTTCTACACCAGTGGTTTTCAAACTTTTGAGCTATGACCTCTGAAATATACTTTGATGTTCATGACCCCCCTCCCCATTAAAAGGCCATCTTCTTAATGTAATTCTTGGAAGCTGTCAGAATCTTTATAAATTAGGAGAATAAAGTGGATTTTGGTGGATTATGACAACAGCTGTGGGAAAAATAGGACCAAATTCGGATTTTTAGAATAGCAGCTGTAATAACTTTATTAGACACTTAATAAGAAAAAAATTCTACATGTAAGCCTTGAAAACTATGAGAAATGTGTTGCTTTTTCTGGACTATAGGCCGCACTTTTTCATAGATTGGCTGCTCCTGTGACATAAAGTCCAGTGCATCTTATATATCAAAATATATATAATTTAACATATTGTAAGTATTAAAGCCAGAGTTGGTAATCCTGCTCAGAAACACTTTTGTTCTACTGGGTGAAATGGTCCTTCCATCCTGACAGGAGTCAATACATCATGTATTCATAAAAAGGAAGGAAAAAGTCTCGAACGAATCAATGCCCTTATGTCTCGTCTCTGTCCCCCCCCCCTCTCTGTCCCCCACGTGACCCCCCACGTGCGCCGCTCACTGTAAACAAATATAGCTAACTGACTGCTAACTGCTGCTGCGGCAAAAACCCAAAACAAAACAACAGATGAGGATTAAGTCTCGGAGGGGTTGACATTTGCAGTGTGGACTTTTTACACCACAGAAGGGGTTGGAGGTGAGTGGATTAAAGCTTTTAAAAACGTGGTTTGTCAGCTGTTTACTGTCAAGCTAACGAGCTATCCACTCGTCTGTTATCGTTAATCTGCTTGTAAAACATCAGTGCACACGCTCTAGGCTGGTGACAACTGTATTCTACTCTGAGAGCAAAAATCCCAAAACAGCCTTTTCTCAGTGGAGTTCATTTTGGACATCTGGCTGTATGGTGGAACAGATCCACAAAAAACATGTTTATTCTTCTTAATTATGATGTTTATGACCATTTACAGGTCTTTTAACTTTAGAATCAAAATGACTGGGGAAGTTTTAGCCGTGCATAGGATATGAAAAATCTGAAAATTGCTTTAAATAATTAAATACGTCTGATAGTCCAGTGTGACTTATGTATGTTCTTTTCCTCTTCATGGTGCTTTTTTTGACTGATGTGACTTACCGGTATACTCCAGAGTGACTGCTAGTCCAGAAAATACGGTAATAAATGTTTTCTGGTGGATTCGGTTCACTGCTGTGAGAAGGCACCTATGCCCAAAATCAGCTTTTCTCACTGAGATAATGCTGAATTCAGATTTTTATCATTAGTATTAGCAATATTACCATGTTTTAAAAAAAGTAATAACTTAGTTATTTATGCAGTAATTATGAAATGAATGTGTTCATTTCGCAGATTTATCTCTTTGCAATAATGTGTTAGTATTGATAGCCCCTAAAATCCCAAATTTATTTGATAAATGTAGCTTCTGTCTTTTTTTTGTATTCCACAATGATCTGGATATGGCGACCCCCTGAAATTATCACACGACCCACATGAGGGTCCCAACCCCCTAATTTTGAAAACCACAACACAACAGCTTTAACTGACATGACATGAACTCAAGTAATTGAAATATCCTTTTTTGTGTGTGTGTCTGTGTTTATCACAACAGGTGTGGCAGTGCGGTGGCAGCGTGGAGGTCCTGCCCTGCTCCAGGATCGCGCACATTGAGCGTGCCCACAAACCCTATACGGAGAACCTGACGGCTCACGTGCGTCGCAACGCTCTGAGGGTGGCCGAGGTCTGGATGGACCAGCACAAGAGCCACGTCTACATGGCCTGGAATGTCCCCCTGCAGGTAAACAGCCTGTACTCACCTTTTAAGATGCTCACAGCGTGTGACAGGACGTGTGTGGGTGTGTGTGTGTGTGGGGGGGGGGCATAATTATGTACATGGTTCTGTGTGTTCGGAGGCTGTGTTGCAAATCTCCTAGCACCCAGGGCCATAGCAGTCAAGGAGCCCCACAGGAGAATCAGTTTTACATAAAAATGCTTCGACTGCACCTGAGGAAGGTTGTTGTGTTGGTACAGGTCATTTTATCCAAGCTCCTTGGGAAAGGGAATATCTGAAGTAGACTGATTTCAGGATTTTATTGTTTTAAGGTGGAAAGTCCAGCAGAACTATTCAGAACAAATCTTGTCAAACTTTCCCATGTTTAGATGATTCTTGGGTCTTTGTAATATCTTTGTGACGACCACAGAGATCTTTTTAGGATCTAAATCTCCAGAGGTGGTCTGTTTTTTGCAAGATCAAGACATCAGGAGAGCATCCACCTCACCGGGTTCTGAGCTTCTTGTTGTGCAGATGAAGCTTGTGTGCATATTTTCTGTGTTGAACAGTTTTAGAAGAATTCCTAGTCTTAAATGCTGACAGTAGCTGCGAGCATTGTTCCCAGAGAAGAACTTCAAATGTTTGGAGTATTCATGAGGCACTTTATTATTCTTTTCTGCAGTGCATGAAAAACGCCCTGTGACATTACCTGAGCCAGGGGCCGTACTTTGTTTAATATTGTTTATAATCTGAGCTGTATTTGCAATAGTCTAAAAAAACAACACAAACAAATACAGTAATACAATTTCAGAAACAGGAAATGGCTGCCTTTCCTCTTAAAATTATTTCAGATTGAATATGAGATTTTGTCTTGTTTTTCATTGTGGATTTCCACAGTAGTAGCTAAAGATACTACAGTTACAAAATGTCTTTTCCAGTGCTAACCTCTGTGATCAGTCGAATTATCTTACTTATTTAAAGTCATTTTCTAATTCAAGTTTTAAATAGAGCAACTCTGCTTTGATAAAAGTAGATAAACAGAAACATCAGCCTCATTTCGCTGAGTATCCTCGTGCTATCTCTGCACTCAGTTATAATTTGAAGCTCTCACATTGCCATTCTTAGGATGCAGCAGAGCTGAAAAGACCCCGAAGCTCTGGATGCTGCTCTTGCTATTTTGGATTTACTGCAACATCACAGATCAGAAAGTTGAAACACATCGTACTTATTGCGTTGCTCGAGGTGGAGAAGTATTAGTGAAATGTTCAAAATGTAAAATCATGTGTGTGTGTCTCTTCCCTTCACTAGAACTCAGGAATAGACATCGGGGACATTTCTGAGAGAAAGGCCCTGCGGTCCAGACTTAAGTGTCGGCCATTCAGCTGGTTCCTCTCCAACATCTACCCAGAGCTGCGATCCTACAGCGACACAGTCGCTTACGGAGTGGTGAGTTACTCTTGACAGCCTTGAATTCAATAAAAAAAACTCAGTCTTTATCTTGAAATAAAATAACAGTCCATTGATGAAAAGATTGAGCAGCAAATCCCCAAATCTGACCTGTAATTTCTTCCCTTCACCTCTAATGGCTCATGTGCAACATATCAAAACAGGTCGTTAGGTGTGAACGATATTACCAGCAAGAGATGGTGTTTGAGTACATTTTGGGGCAAAAGTCATTTTTAGTTCAGCTTTATTTTTATGGGGCCAATTCACAATAATGTCATCTCAGGGCACTTCACGGACAATCAGTTTGAGCCAGTTCATAGCCTAGCTAAGGAAAAAAGACAGATTGGACTGAATCTTGACTTCATCACGTGGAAATCCCACTTTTTCATGTTGAAACGTGTATTGGAATAGGACCTCAGTTAAAACGTCAGTTAAAATATCTGATCCGGGTATTGAGTTCGGTGCCAACTGCAGAACTAGTTCGGTTCCTCCTAGGGCTCCTACCAACTGCTGAAGTTTTTTGGCATCTGGTATTTCAAGGGGGGTTTTAACGCATTGTCAACTCGGCCTCTATTGTGCAAATGCACAGTTTTGTTTTTAAATTACCCGATTTGACTTATAAATCAGTCTCTGCCGAGTGACGTAACATTTGTTGCTTAGCCAGCATTAACCAGGCTTGACGCCATTTTACGCGTAAAACTGTCAGTGGTCAAACCGGCGTGGAAATGAGCGCATCTGATCATAAAAATGATCTTATGACTGGATCCATGTGTGATTTATAAAATGTTCGTGTCTGACCAAACAACAGAATCTTCGTCAGAAATGCACCGTCACCAGCTGTTTCTCCTGAAGCAGCAGCAGCGCTGACAGATGGAGGCTGGTCGGATCTGAGCCTGACCCGGACAGGAACATAAGAAACAATCACTTTCATTAGTTAAACTAAGAAACAGTCTACCGGATGAACACTTGTACAACGTTAATGTAGCTACAGATTAATTTATAGAAACGGATCTCCTCCACTCAACTCCGTGTCTCCTGGGAGCTGCAGTTACCAGCGCGTCTGCCCTTCTGGCTGCGCATAATGTTTATAAACTAGTATTTCTGTTCTTTAACTTGTCAATTGAGTCTTGACAAGTTACAGCATCGCTGTACAGCTCCACACAGGTCAGGGTTGTGTTGCAAACTTTCTCTGAGTCTAAAGCAGCGTTTCCCGCTGGTCCGATGCACCTGCGCCTTTCTGCAGCTCGACTGTCCGTCTTCTTACAAGCAGCCGAGTTTTCTTTTCTTTATTCAGACATCAACAGTGAGATAATAAAGTTTGATTTATCTCGACATTTTTGGCGATCAGTTGTCGCCTTCATCAAAAGTTATAACACTCTGCTGTTAAGATCATCTGGCTGGTATGACACCTGCAGCTCCCACTGGAGACACGGAGGAGACCGGAGGCGATCCGTCGTTTCTATTAAGTAATCTATACATTAAAGTTGTAGCCTGTAAGTGCTCAGTCAGTACTCAGTCTTGCAAATCCCTTACTGACAGTTTAAGCAAAAAGCATTTCCAATGGAAATGGGCTGCATATCCTGAGCAGAACCATGTGTAGCAGAGCTGGAGAACCTTAAAGGAATAGTACACCCACAGAATGATGTAACTTTATTTTCCACTTACCCTCTAATTAAAGATATTAAAAAAGTGCTCCAGAGTCTTGCTCACCATGAGGGTAAGTGGAAAATAAAGTTACATCATTCTGTGGGTGAACTATTCCTTTAACCCTCGTCCTGTATTTATTCCATGTTTCCTTGTTCTAGCACACCTCATTCAAAATAATGAGTCCCTGAGCAGAGCCAGAACGTGATCATGTTTATGAGCAGAGCATTCTTCTCACGGGGCTATGAGGAGTACTGAGATCGGTTGGGTATTCGAGGCGGGGGTGGGTAAACAGACAAGCTTGAGGTGGAAAACTGTCACTTCCATATTTTCCACTGATGTGAAGTTAAACGGGTAGCTTTAATAAACAGCTGATCAAGGGGGTGAGTAAGTACGAAATATATACAGCTCATGGCATTTAGATACACGGACACTGCCACATGCGTAACCCTGCCCCCTGCAGTCTCCTAGCCCCCTAACAGTCACACCACGGCAGTAAAGGCAGCACGCATGCGCAGCATCCGGTGGCAACCCTGTTTACGGAAGTTGGGGATGCTGCGCATGCGTGCTGCTTTTGCTTCACCTGTGATTGGCCTGTACGTCCGCAGCATATAGTTCCCCTATTGAATGCCGCCTAGTCAGTCCTTTGATGTGAAATCGGCTTCTCGTTTGTACTCGATCAGAATGTGCGGATCACGAAATGTAATTGGAAAAAATCTTGAGTTAATTATCTCACTTTCACCAAATGGTGCTAAACCACCAAATTACAGCAACTATGCTAAGCTAAGCTAAAGTCAGTGCTGCCAGATTCTGAGAATGACTGGGTCGCTTGTGCCCACTTTTCCAACTCAGGAGACAGCGGGGGGGGAGGCTGAATTTCACCCAGAGGTGGCATATGCCTTTAACATGCTTAGTTATCTTTACTAGTCATTATTAGTGCGTTGCACAACGTTGAAAAGTAGTAAAAACAACTTACACTACTCACAAAAAGTTAGGGATATTCAACTTTCGGGTTTTGGAGAACAGAATGAAGCAGAATAAATATTCAACCATTGAACAATGTACATGTGCATTGAAAAGTTTAGAGAAAGTTTAATTCAGTTCACCTGGAAAGGTTGGAGTGGATTTTAGATTCATGCTGACATCATACAAAAAGCCAAATATCCTTATCATCCTTATCATTTCTATGTTCAGCACTTTGGTCAACTGAGGTTGTTTTTAAATGTGCTTTATAAATAAATTTGACTTGACTTGACTTTTTGTGGGTAGTGTGTTTGATTTAGTAATGAGATGCTGTTGATACAAAACATGAAAGGATCATTAAACTCAACTAAAAAGTTTATATTCAAACAAAATCAGGGTCAAAAGTGCAGCGCTCTTCGGCCCACACCGTCACAGCCGTAGAGATAACAGCTCTCTTCCCACCGAGGCAGTCGACCTGCGAGAAAGCCCGTTGCACTGGCATTGTGACGTAACAAAGACGGGTTTGAATTAGGCTCCTCTCCTTTCTTACAAAACTTAACATTCCCAGCTATTTCTACAAAACCAGATTAGTGCAATTAATTTTTTCAGCTAAATAACACAATCTGCTAATGTTTTTAGTAATGACAAAACATAAAAGTTTAAGTAATGATTACTCAGAAGTTTAATTAGAAACTAAAATCTGGGTTTGCAGTGCAGAAGCACAGTAAAGCCAGGATCAAACTACACGACTTTTTCCATCGTTCACGATGGTCACTATGTCAGATTAACAGAAATTGTGTCATAAATCGGACGCTGTCGTGTTACCCGCGAGTGATCACACTACAAGAATGACACCAGACAGACAACCGCCTGATCATCGCGTGGTGTCGCAAAAGACGACACGAAACGGAGAGGTGGGACAAGCAGCTGTCAATCAGTCACTTGGTTTGGAGCCTCTGAATTGACCGTTTGGATCACTCATGAAATGGAAAGTGGACGGAGACATCAGTTCCCTCCATTATTGTGACCAACATGACCTGTTTGTGTGTGTTCTGCCTGTTCCACTTGTTCTGTGGAGCGGGTTTTCAGTTGTAACTAAACAGGATTAAATCCACGATGCGCACAGAAAGACTCGCTGCTCATCTTTGAAAAAGAGCTTTGAAAGAGAGAAACTGGGCTCTGATCGGCGCCGTTGCTTCCACCAGGTGCATCACGCACCGCGCGCAGGACGCCCAGTGCCAAGCGAAGCCAAAACCATCAGGCTGACCACAGTCTGCTGCCACGAAAGCAAAGTCCAGCCGATTCAGTGACGCTACTTTTAAAAAACTGCCATAAAGTGAAATAAAGTGTGTTGTTCTATACTGTTTTAATCCAGATTTTACCTTATTGTAGGATCGTGAGAGATCGGCGCGGACTCAATGACAACACAAGACAGTGACTTTGCTAGAATAACGTGCTCTTTATTCCCCACAATCAGTCACAAACAGATACAGCAATCTGTTTCAAGAGCTGATACATAGAAATTGCTTACCATAGCACGAAGACTGGAGAGCCCAACAGTCCGGGTGAAGCAAAAAGTATCAGCGGGCTGGGCGATTGGCCAGATCCCACAGCAGACTCTAACCCGGTTGCAAGATGCACACTGTTTTATTAAAGGGGAAACTCAGTAACTTTTTTACCTCAATAAATGCTTTTCGGAATCCCCGTGGGGCTAAACAAAGTGTTTACGGAGCGATTCAATGCCCCCCCCTCCCGCCGGTGCCTCGGGCCTGCGAGCAGGTAAATACAACTTTGCCTGCGCCGACCCGAGCAGAACTTGCGGCAACAGAAACCGCTGTACGGTACTCATGTCCCTTATCTACCGAGCTGCTTCTAGCTCTGATTTGAACCAGACTACCAGCGCTAATTCGAAGAAAACATTTCTTTAGCTTCACACCACCTAAACACGGCTCCTGGCTCTCATAACCAACTCTTTGCTGGACCAGAGTGATTCACGTAGCTGCGCTGCCTGGGCGCCGGGTGAAGCATCACTGCTTCAGGCTCAATAATCACTTGTCATGTCCGCAAAAAGTAAATAAAAGTTCGTATTCTTACCTGCTACTCGCCAACACCAGAGAAAAATATAATCCACGGCATATTTACCCGCAAATCGCGGGTAAAACGTCCCGTTTCAGAAGAGACAGGTCTTTGCTTTGTGCAGAGGGAGACGTGGTGCTGCTACCAACGCAGCAAAGTAGCATCAACAAGCTAGTAAACGCTTAGAAATATATCCAGGAATCAAAATAGAGGAAAGACAGGTAGAGAAGCCGTCTGTGTGCTGTGGGGGTGTAAGGGGGGGTTGAACACGACAGTGAAAGGACGCCACTAGGGGGAGCCCCGAGCTGAAGTTACTGAGTTCTGCTTTAAGTTCAGGCTGCATACCTGCCAGGCGGGCAAAGCCCAGCAGCTAGGCGCCCCCCCTCAGCAGCTCTTGGTCTGATAAGAATGGTATTCCAAACTAAGTTGATTCCCAAAGCAATTTATACTTCTCACAACAAGTTGTTTTCTCAGAGCGAGCTATATTCTCAAAGCAAGTTATATAAAGCAGTTTTATAGGGCAATTATCATTAAAATGTGCACAAAGACATAAGAATAAAAATCTTCCATATCATATACGAACGCATACGGGTGCGTCCTCACGTCATTCACTGAACTCCATCAGTTCAGAGCGCACGCTGGAAACCATGGCAACCACATGAAATCACACACGCATGATAAACTGAGAGCTGCGCAGTGCACAGCAGCATCGCTGTGTCTATTCTGCATCCAGTAGGTGTGTTCAGAGGGTTAATTAGCTTTGATGATCACGCGTAAAGTGGAGAGTTATAGCTGAGTGCACGAGTACATGCATGAGTGTCATATTTGCTCATCTCATTGAGCGCAATGTCTGTTATGTTGCGGTGTTTTTATTTAAACAAAGTGATTTTTCTGTGATTTTGTCATTGATTTATTTGAGAGCGTCACATTCGTGCACGTTTGGACCTGCTGTAAACTACTGTTGACTATTACTATTACTGATATAACGCACATATCGTGTGGTTATGTTTCGAGTTAATAAAGTAATGTTTTATTCAAGAGAGATACACCCTTTTGAATGTTCGTGGAGGTTTAACACTGTTGAAAATAAATTTGGCACACCCAGTCTTGCTTTTCTTTTCTTTTTTTCTGGAGTAAACTGATGCCACAGCTCCATAAATCTCTCCCCTGCTCCACCGGAGAGCGGCTGCGTCTCTCCTCCTTTCCTCCACTGTTGTTTGTGTACCGGTGCACCTGAGCATCTCTCTGGTAGAGGCGAAAGGCGCACTGTCCTCCCATTGGTCAATATGAAGGGACATGTCGTGGGACGTGTCACACTACACGGACAAAACCAAAAAATTCTGACACGCCAGTCTTTCTGCGTCGTGGTCGTGGAGCGTCGCAGACGCCAAATCGCCAATCGCTGATTGTGTCACATTACACGGAGCGAAGACACGACGTCCTGCGACCCCACGACGCAGAATCGTGCACGACAGTGAGCGACTGTCTGCGACGCCTCCATCAGGCCAAAATCGGGCTAAATTCGTGTAGTTTGGACCAGGCTTTACCAGAAGGTGGCCATCATATTAGCCTGTGGAAAAAAAAATCTTCTTCATGTCCTGTGGCTTTGTGGCACTTCCTGGTTTTTACATCCGGCTGTTACACATGAGATGTCACAGGTTTCATCACAAAAAGTGATTTATTTGATCACCTCCTAAAATTAGCTCAGTCACTGTCTTATTTTTATGCAGTAAAACTTCCATGAACTCTTCGTCTTAAAAAAGCTTTCCAGCTCAAAACTTAAACTTTTCCATTAAGGACGGCTGTAATGGCGCACACTCACCCACAGACACATCATGCAGGTAATAAATGGATCTTTGCTCATTTTAAATCGCAGCAGAGAGGTGCTGAGAACGTGAACCTTTTCTTCAGCACTTAATTTCTGGATCGCCGTCCCTCTCCTCAGCTGACGGCTGGTGGAGGATTTTGCATAATTGAAAAATGACAGCAATCAGTTGAAAGCTGAGCAGCACTGTCCCTCTGCTCTGACTGCTGATAGAGGAGAGTGAAAAGGCCCCTCGCTTCCCCCTCCTAACAATTCATTTTATTTTTGATTAATATTTCTGATCGTGGTCTTCTAACCTTTTTAACTGGAAGTCTTTCTCATCTCCAGATAATCCTGAACTTCTGTCCATCCTCCCACTCACTGAAAAGACTTTCTTTTCTTTATTGACCCTCGACTGCAACTTCAGTGCTTAAGACTAAAAGGAAAAACACAGGAATTAGTCAGGAGAGGGAACGATAAGTGTTACTCTATGAGCAGCAACAACTGTGTTTGTAGCTCTGAAAACCGCCTCCATGAGTTGGATGGATTTTTCTGCTAAGAAACTGCGGCGGCTGAGGATGTGGGATGAAAGCATTACCACTGTCACATCTGAAACATGAAGATGTGAAGTTTTCTGGTTTCACAAACACAATGTCTGGCAGGAGATTACATTTAGAGAGTACAATGAGTTTCCAGGTGAAATAACATCTGTAGGAGCTGCTGACATTCATCTTCCTCTTCATCATGAAACAAAAAGCACTGCTAACCTGAAGTTTGTAGAAAGCAGGGATGTTTTGTTGAGATTTATTTGAGCTGAAATTCCTGTAAAAATAAAAGCAATGCATCTTTGTGTTAACATCTGATTGACAGTTAAACTTACATTTATATTCATTTTGTCTCTGATTTGGATGTTTGAGACATGATGCAGCCACATGAAGCCACTGAAATGTTCCCTTTATCAACACAAAGTAGAAATATTTGTTGTGATGCTAACAACAATGGATGGACAGGTTATTGGCTCGTATTTCCAACTGAATTACCTCTGGTCTTCAGTTGGGCTGCCACGATTAGTCAATTAATCGACTAATCGTTAACTATCAAAGCAGTCTCTGACTAATTTCATAATTAACTAATTGTTTATTGTTTTTAAGCTTTGTTTTTGCTCTGAAAGTTGCCGCTGTACCTTCCGCTACCTGGTCTGCTGTTCTGTCCTCGATGCATGTGCGTATTCGTAGCTATCAGGGGCAGCTTTTCTTGAATTGTTCATTGACATAAATGAACAAACCAGTCAAATTTTCAATTAGATTCAATGAGCAAGTGTCCAACCTTTTGGCTGGTACCGTAAATATGCTACAATTTTTGTATGAGATTAGTTGACTAATCACCAAAATAATTGATGACTAGTCAAGTATCAAAATAATCATTTGTGGCAGGCCTAGTCTTCAGGAATAGTTCTCCAGGCTTCTTGAAGGACTTTCCAAAGCTTTTCTTTGGATGTTTCTTCCATTTGTTCTGTTCTCTGTCCGCATGATCCCACACTGCTTCAATAATGTTGAGGTCTGGGGAGGATTTGTCCCTACATCAGACCTGAAGCCACTGATTTCAGTCCAGTTCTTGTGTCATGTGGCACACTTCAGCCTTTTGTCCCCGTTTCCCTTCCACTTCAGCAGATTTTCACATTTTGCCGCCCCCTAACGGTGGCTAATTCAGCATCCACCATGAATCCTGTCTCTTCTCTGAACTCTTTCCAGCAAGTAAAAGTCAGTCCCACGACTTCCATTTATGATGCTGTGTTGAGCACACTTGGGTCGGAGCTCCTGTGAAAATTGAGACCGTAAACTAACCAAACAGCCAGTGTAGGACCTGTGAATTGTCACATTTTTGAGCGGAATCAGGAACCGGCCCTAATGCCTCTGAAACAAGCTGCAAAAACTCAAAAATCATCGAAAGCAGAAGCTACAAGTGAGCCGGCATTGGCAGATGCTAATGCTAGCAGTGGAGACTCAGATGTGATGGCCAGCCTGAGCCTAATTCTTAATGCCTTTAGCGCAATTACGGTGTGTTCAGACCAAGCGTGATTTGGGCGTCAAAATCACGCCTGACACCCAAAGCTGGACGCTTGGTCAATAAAAAGTCAGACGATTTCCCTGACGCGCGGCGAGAGATGCCCAGCCAAGCCGCGCTCGCCGCGCCGTGGGAGGAGCCTCTGCTTTCTCTTTTTCCTTTCACCGTCTGTCTGCACCATGGCAGATGCAAGAGAGAGAGCGGCTCGGCTTAATGTGATAAATAAAGCAAGGAACGTTGTCGTCGGACATCTCTGCTCTGTGTCTAGTTTACCAAATGATTCCAGGTGTTCTGACTGTGATGATTTTCATCGTTTACTCCAGGAGCTGCTGGCGAGCGGCACTTTCAGCCGTCTGATCCGGCCCAGTTTAACAACCCGCTGTCCCGACGAGGGGCAGCATTATCAGCCCAGTACATCCCATCAGGACAGCAGGTCATCAAACCACCGTTCAGAAACCGGGACCGGACACAGATCACAGTTTATTCTCCTCTGTCTTCAGAGAGAGAGGAGATTCCCCTGGTTCGTCTGGGTGTTTCTCCTGTCAGAAAAAGTGTGTCTGTGTCATGACTCGCTCTGACTGGTTGACGCCCCGCGACGCGGTAGTGTCCGAAGTCCCTCCAGCGTTTCTGTTTGCAAACAACAGCATTCAAACTTAGCGCTCCTCCCTCTCAGGCTAATGGCCGCCTCGCTCTAGCTAGATTCAACTTCAAGCTTCTCCTTCAGAGCTCAGAAGCGGGTACAAGCCAAACTATTATTAACCTGGTTTTCCAAAGTTCATCATCTGAAGCTCTTACCTTTTCTTCGATGCATCCACGATGTTTCCTTTCTTTCTTTCTTTCTTTCTTTCTTTCTTTTTTCTTTCTTTCTTTCTTTTCCCTTCGAGAGTTCGAGTGACTGGCGTCTGCTCCAATCATGAGCTTATTTCCACACAGCGTCATGCTCTTAGCTCTGTCATTGGCTGCCGATATGAACAGAAATCTCCACCCAGAAACGTCCCGACCAGACCAGAACAATACAAAAAAGCGAATTACAGGCGCACCACGGCACCCAAGTAGAAGCCCAAAGACAGGGTTTGAGATGGATTTCACTTGCTCAAGTCTAACGTTTATTTTTTAGGAGGGGAACTCCGGACTATACCTTTAAATCAAGTACAATACCGCCTCCGATGCAGCAGGGGTCGCCACCGCTTCGTTCACCGCCATTATTCAGCTCTGAAAGCAGTTCGAAAGTCCCACCTCTTCCTCTAGGTCAGCAAGATGGCGTCTGTTTAGTGCGAGTAGTGTGCTTCGTTTTGCACTTCATTTTTGGCTGTTATTAGGGCAACATCCTGGTACTTTTAGTGCACTGAATTGTTGCTTAAATGACACCATGTGTGCACTATACACTCAAAAACAGTGTTTGAAGGGCTCAAGTGCGCGGTTTGGGACAGACCCATAGTCTCACGGCAGGAGTGTTTGTGTGTGGCTCCAGTTCGCCTCCGCAAAGCAGAGTATTCTTTTCTGATTTAGTGTTTTCTCATGGAGATATGCTTACATTGGGATTTTCTTGTTCTTGGTCCACATTGTGCTCGTGATCCCCAGAGCGCAAAGCCCGAGAGTTCCGCATCGCCCCATGGAAGTTTATTACATCATGTCACCGGGTCTGTGCAGGCCGGACATTTTGCTCTCATGGGTCTTATCTGACCCGCATGCCGCTGTTTGGGGTTGGCTGGCTTAGAACAATGAAGGAGGGAGGAAAGTTGTGTGTGGTCATTTTTTACATAAGGCCTCGGGTCTGCGTGTTGACACCTGCTCACTTAGCTGCTGTTGCCTTGAGCGAGACGGCGAATCTCTAACAGACTCGGGGCTGCTCTGTAGTTGGCCCTGACTTCTGATCTCTTTGTGAAATGAGGCAAGAGAGAAGAAATCCCCCCAGGGATCAATAAGATATCAGATTATTGAATTGCTGTTTGATGTGTGGCAGCAGCCGGAGATATTGTGATATAGAAAGCTCGGCGTGGTCCTCAATAAGGGATCAAGCACTTTGCTGGAACCCCCACAGGGTGGTGTGTGATGTGACTGCAGAGAGCACGGTGGGGAGGTGGGAGGCAAGAAGTGAATGAAGTCCTAGTTTTTCTTTCAAATGGTTTGAACAAGACCAACTATTATAGTAGAAGAAGAATCTCTGTGTTAATATTAGTATAAAATGAATTCACTCATAAACGCTGCCTTTTATCAGATGTTTAACTCTCCTACAACCTTTTCATTCATTTTTAAAAATGAATGTTTTTATTTTACGTCCATTTATGAGGACTAAAAGCAGAGCTCAGACCACAGAGCCCAAACAGAAAATGGGGTATTTCTATTCAGATCGCCTCTTCTTTAAAGGTCAGTTGAATGGCAGATTTAAGCTGGCTGCCTTTTCATGTTTACAATGCTGCGCGAGTAAAGGTGAAGACTGTGAGAGTCTGGCACAACAGATCCTCTCAACATCGGCTCTTATCCAAGAAATCTGAACTCCTCTATGCATTCGATTATCTGGACAAAGAACATAAACTTGTGCTGTATTTCATTCTGCTTTTAAAGCGACGTGATATAATATTCATGCAAGCAAGTTATGATGGAAATAAGGGTCAGTTTCAGTCCGAAACCCCGAAAGAGTATTCTCTTCTTCTTTTAATCATAATATGTTGGTTATACATGATAAAAGTTTAAAAAAGAATAATATATCTTATTTATAGAGCAAGCTCACCTGGAAAAAATTGGTAAAGGTGTGACAGAGGAAAATTGTAACACCAGCCGGAGTCCGTGAACTTCATCATTACAACCGTTCCCACCAGTCCTGACTGCGCACCTTCAGTGTCTGGGGGGGCTCTGGTGGAAACGGGAAGCGTGGGTGTGTATGGTGCACAGCTCCAGCTCCATTCTCCATTCCCACCACACATTCTCTCCTTTGCTGGTGTACTGCTGGTGGATCAGTACCAGCACAGCAACCCCGGCAAAGGGCTGCGTTCGGCTCCGGACTGCAGTCAAACCAGCCGCCTCTCGCTGATCCACGATCAAGCCGACCGCCGTTATTTCGGCTGTAACTCTGAAACTTGGCCGGCTTGACCGCGGTGGCTCCGGATGCTTCATTATCCACCATCATCATGACGTTTTCCGTGCATCGCAGTTTGGGTCGGGATATTCCAGCTGATTTAAGTTATCATGTGTACAGGAGTAACTCTGTCTGCTTACGCATGTAAACGGGTTATTCCTAATCTTTCAGAAACCAGAATATTGCCCTTAACCTGAATTTTGATGGCTTGTAAACAAAGTCATTGTGATGCTCAACAAAATTTTAGCTTCAGAGCCCCATCATGCATGTTTACTTGTTTTATTTTTTTGTGTGTTTGTTTTTAATGTTTCTTTTAAACCACATTTCAAAATCAATGTAATAATTTGAATAGAATTGTTATTATTACTTTTGTCAATGTCATCTTATTATCCTTCTTTAATTTGAGAGTATGAATAATTTTGAGGACGACTGTAATGAATAACTGACTTCAGCTTCTGGCTGATATTAACTACAATACTGGCTGATACTGTCACATCATCTGGCTTTACCATCTATTCTGCAGAACATTTAAAGCAATTTAAAGAGAGAGGACCCCAAAGCTGAGAGTACAGCTTATGTGAGTTTAGAGAAGTGGTCTTATCTGCAACGTGTCAACCATCACTAGAACTGACTTTTATCAGCAGCTGAGTACCAGATAAACCACACAGCCCTGAACATTGTGTTTGTGGGGGTAAAATAATGGAGCATTTTGCTGTGTGCAGAACTGCGATGACTGAGGCAGAAGTTTTTCTGCTATGAAATGGAAAAAATACCACTACTTACTTTCCTAAATGTACCTGTAAAAACCCTCTCATGTTTGCACTGTAGTTGCAGTAGCACGGTGAGCCTGGTGACGGCATCGACTCTGATGCATAACGGGAAATTGTGGCTTGGTTTTGGAAGCAATTTGCAATAATTTAACAAGGTGGCAGTGGGCTGAAGTATTAGTCCCACAGAAATAATTTACATGATCTGTAAGATTAGTTTATAATCTTCAGTGGAATAAAGCCAAATCTAAAGAGTACAGGTGCTTTTTCTTTCTGATATATGTCTGTGCAGCTGCCAAAGAAGGTGAAGGTCAGTCTCAAGTGTCTGCATGACTTTGTCGTGGCAGACGTAATTAGCCTGCAGTCGTTCAATTTGTCATCATTTCAGCCACATAACTAAAGATCCCTGTCATAATGCAGTGATTAGTATTATAGAGGCGGGGAGAGGAAGACGGATAACAGAAAGCATCCTTTTGCTTTCTTTTATCTGTCTTCCTCCACCTCTCCTTTTACTTAAAGTAAAGAAAACGAGGTGGCTTTTTTCCTTATTTTTCTAAAACAATTCATAATTTCTTCCTAAGCCAGAATAAAGCAGTTTTAAAAAGTTTAATCAATGTTGACTGGTAATAAGAAAAATAGTCAAAATGAAAATCAGGCCAGGTTTAAACAGATAATGATCAAAAATATTATATTTAGTCTGAAAATAAATATAAAATCAATTTGAAGAGGTTCGACTATGTCATTATGTCTACATCTACAAGCCAATATGGCCGCCACTGCAGGAGGCCGTTTCTCAATCTGAGGCCCAATCCCAAACCGGCCCCTAAGCACTACCCCTACACACTACCCCTCTGTTTGCGCGTTCCCGCAGAGGGTCCGCCATATTAAGGGCCGTCCCAAACCGTGTAGGGTGGAGGGCGAGTGGACTGTTCAGCCCTCAATCGGCGAGTCTGCATCAGTGCAGACTCGCCAGAATTTTGCAGCAGGTGCAACGGCTAAATGGAGGAGGAAACTGTCATGTTCCACACGAGTTCCGCACGTGTCATGCATGTTTGTCAATACTGACAGAAAAACATGAATGGAGTTATTTTATGGGGTAAAAAAAAAAAAAACGATGACAGGTGCACAGGTATCCTTCAAACCACTGGCGCTCATGGAAGGGAATGTTTTGAGCAGAAAAAGAGGATTATAATCCTCCTGTTGGCATAATGATAATGATAATAATAATAATAATAATAATAATAATAATGATGATGATGGCAAGAAATGATAATTCGTTGTAATAATGATAATTTTATCATTTATTAATTGTTCAGGATCATGATTATTATTATTTAAATAAAACAATATTCTTCACACATTAGTGTGAGTTAGTATTTCCACACAGTTTTATTTGACAGGGGGTGTTTCTGTTGCCATGGCGATGACTGCTTTCCTTTTCCAGTCGGGGAAGAGGGCGTCTCGTTGTCATTAACACCCTCAACCTGCAATCAAGGCGCCCCTACAGCTCAAGTGGCTTCATGGAGTGACCTCGAAGTAAGGGGAGTGTGGGGGCGGTTGGGATGGGCCTTAGTTTGCGTACTCTGTGAGTACTTGTGGGTACGTACTTGCAGTCTGTGCTTGCAGAGTTCACAAGTGCAGACTCTGTGTATTTGATGGATTGGGACAACACAAACTTATGACATCACCACCCACGATGCGCATCAGTCCCGTCAACATGAAAATAATATTGTATTAGTATTAGTAATTTTACCAATACCAATAAAAACAATGAAAATAACTGCTGCAAAACAATTCTGACTGGATGTTTTTAGTTTCCAAAGTGTAAATTATATTTATTTCCAATGCATAAGCACATTAATGCAAACGGGCAATCAGGTCATTAAAACAGCTGTTAGAGGAAAGCAGGAGGAAGAACATGCAAATAAAATGCCAAGAACAGTAAAGAAAAGAGATGATTGCTCAGGTTTGACTGTTGTGACTGCTCTGTATATGGAGGAGGAGGAAGCTGCCAAATGCTGCGCGTGTGCAGATGCATGCTGGGATTGAGTATATCTGGCCAAGTACGCACAAGTCTCCTCTGATGCATGCTCGGTAAAATGGTTGGAGGAAGTTCTCATCCGAGGATTTCCAGCGTTCTTGCCGAGAAGAAGCTTTGAAATGGAACATGACTTGGACGGCGGGTGATGACGTTTCACTAGTCCATGAGCACGCAAGTACACGCAAGTACATACAAGTACGCAGATTGAGAACGGCCATGGTCTCTAAAGCTACGTTTCCAGCAGTCGGTCGGGTTGGGCCAGGTTTTTTTGCATCTCCACAGCTAAAAACTGGGACAGGCACCCTTATAACTGACCCAACCCCGCCTGCTTTTGGTACCATAGGGGTACTGATGGACTGATCTGAACCAAAGAGGTGAAGCTTAACACATTGCAATCCATTGATTGGTTGAAAAATATGTCACTTCCCGTGTGACCAGGCATAAAAACAAAGCTGAGATGACCCCTTTGTTTCTGTCACGTGTGGTAGGGTGCTTTGGTTAAAAGGTGTTGCACTGAGATTATGTCACGCTAATCACGTAGCAGCTCTATCTGGTTAAAGGCTACAGTATACTAACCTGACTCCGTCAGATGGATTTGCTCCGCATATCCATCTGGGAACCATCTTTTAGAGTAGTTTTGGGAAGGGGCGAAATACTGGTTAGCTGATTGGATAAGGCATCTGTCTATCACCACCTATGTTGGTGATTGACGGGACAAATCAACCAATCAGATCAATGAAGCATACGACCTACTAACAAAGCGACGACGAAACCACGAGCAAAAACATATTTTCCTTTGAGAAAAGCCTCCAGGGCAGTGTTTTGCTCTCCTTTCAGTGAAGAAATACTCAGTAATTCCGATAAAACTTGAGCAATAGCCACACTGATGCTAGTTTTGTCTGCTGAAGCCGCCATGTTGTTTAGACTGAACTCGCTTCTCGTTGCGTCACACCTCAAGCTGCCTCAAAGCCAACGCTGATTGGACGTTCGTTTGGTGAACTGCTCCAAATTCTCTTCAACGGAAAGTAGCCAGACTGATCTGTGAGTGAAAACCTGAAGCTGGTCACAACTACAAGCAATACACAAGACCTGTAGTTGAGTTGCGCCCACCACCATGCTGTTTTATAAGTGAACACACTTTGAAAAATTGACTGATGCGACAGATGTGAGTCTTTCCTCTAAAATCCCGTTTCGCTCCATGGGCAGATGTTTTCTGGACATTATGAACATTAAGTTGAAAATGTGTTTCTTGCCTTTGAAATCTGCACTGTGAGACAGAATGTCATTGTTGGTGTCTCGTAGTAAGAATGTGGAAGCTGCTTTGTTTATGCAAATGTAGAAGAAGAAAGATGGAGATGTTTCCTTTTAAAGCTGATGGCTGGCATGTTTTCAAGTCTTTATTCAAGAATAATGCGTCTCCATCTCCTAGCTGATTAAAAAGACATCATATCCAAACCCAGGATGAAAGTGAAATAAATAAAATGAATAATGAAATATATGCCTTTAATGAAATCTAATTAAAGCTTTGGATTACTTTTGCTAGCTTTTAAAGCAAACTAAAAACAGATGTTGCACTCTAAAGGAAATTTCACAAATTTCTCCACATGAAACAAATTTAATGAGACTGAATGTTGACGGCATTTTATTCTCCACATCTCTGTGACAAAATCATATCTGCTGAGCTCTGACAGCCCAAAATCGATGATCTTATATCCTCCTTTATTTATTTTCTTCTTCTTTCAATTGTGTTTGACAGTTGATAGCGGCGTGTGCTTCTGTTACCTCTTCTGTCACAAGTGGAAACACACTAGATCACTTTTTCATTATCTTTTTTTTTTTTCCAGTTGAAGAACAGCCTGAGAGATGACCTGTGTCTGGATCAGGGACCCGACACTGACAACGTTCCCATCATGTACCTCTGTCATGGAATGACACCTCAGGTCAGTAGGTTTTCATTCTAATCTCTTCTGTTCTCATTTTTCGCTTCAAACCTGTGAAACAGCGATAAATACCGATCTCACAGCGAGATCTGAGGACGGGCCGTCCACAGCAGATAATTGGACGCCTTTACAGTCTTTGATATTTTAAATGAGGGCTTAAGAGAGTGCAACCATTGCATAAACTTCCATTAGAAGCTTGAGTGATATCTCATTATTCTTCTCACAACTCGATGGCTTCTACAGAACAGAGTCTGCCTGTTTTCCAACTTCTAAACTTGTATTTTCAAAAATGTTTTGACACTTTCAACTCGATATTCAAATCTGGATGGATGTTGCTTGTCAGAGGGACGCAAAACAATTGCAAAATATCACATTGATTTGGTGGCATTTGTAAAAATGTTTTTCTGGCTCCTCAGCTGTTAAATGCTCAGTTGCTCGCTGCCTTAGAAAGGAGTTTATTATTTACTGCTGATCGGAGCAGCATCTTAATCCTTTAACGAGTGCATGTCATATTTGATACAGTTTCTGAGACCTTTTGTCTCACTTTATGTTATAAACTTAATGGAAAAACCTGCTGTTTATGATCTGATACTGCCTCCAGAGTTATTTACACTACAGCAAGTCAATGATTGAGACATCAATGATGATCAGAGGCTTCAGCGAGGCTGGAATCAGACAGATGTGTCAGTGAAGGCTGCATTAATGAAACCACAAGCAGGATCAGAAAGCGATCACCTCCTTATGCTAAGACCGTGCTCCCCAAATCAGAGGATGACAGCAGAGCCGTCCTCCATGCCACACGGCCAGGAGGATCCAGGTCTGGATGGAGGTTCATCTCATCCAGAACCATGACCAGCAAAACCTCTGGAATGACATCAAGAGGAAGATTGTTTGGCAGTTTGACTTTTTTCCAGGAAGTGGTAGAAAGTTACCCAACAGCAATGTGAGCAGTTGTAGCTGTTTGCTAATAATTTGTATTTTTGTTTGGGCTTTTTACATTTTGGAAACGGGACAAAAATCTCTAATGAAAAAATTTTTTTTAATTTTCTCCCCATTATTTGTTGGGTCACGATGTGGGCTTACAACTGCAAGTAACTGGATTCATATTCCACATAATCACGTGATTTGTTAATCACATAAAAGTATTTATTACTGCAGCTTGAAATGCTCCATTTAGGAGGAAATTACCCTCTTTTTGCTCAGTCTTGATAAAGTAAAGCCGTTTTAGAAGTGTGGTGACTTTGTATTTAGGCAGAGCTGCAATGAATGAATGAAAAATTCCCATCCTCATAATGAAAGAGTCGACTAATTAGATCATGCATCCAGAATTAAAATGCTAGCAGAAAAGCTAATACATCATCATAATATAATAAGGCTGCTTTATCATGCTGTTTTGGTTGTGGAATGAAACTTATTAGCCCACGCAGCTGAAATAGCAGAGAATTTACACCCGAGCCACTGAGGCCAATCAACAGCTCTATCAGTTGCCTGCAGATTTAAGGCCATTTCATTCAAAGGAGCAGTAAAAACTGTGACTATGGTCCACTTAATGAAAACTGGAGGAAAACAATTCATAAATCAAGTGCTTTTTTACTGGCTTAAAATGCTCTGATTGACAAAATGAAGAATTTGTATGCAGCAGTCAGCATCCCGTAAAGAGACCTGCGTGGTCAGGACTCCTCTCCATGCCAGGCCTGGCCTCTAGAGCAGTTTGCTGCAGACACTCTGTGCTTCCATTGTTAGCAAAGTTAATATCTTTGACCGGCACCTTGACGGTGGAAATATCCAACTTTCTTTCTTTTTTTTTTTTTTTTTTTTTTTTTTTTTTTTTTTCTTGTCCTGTCCAGCATTGAAGCAAGCAGAATGGAAATCTGATTGCTTTATTCTGTTGAACAGTTTTGCTTTATCAAGCGGAGCTTTATGAACATAAGGCTCCACTTGATATCATGTTTATTCATTTTATTTCTTTATTTAAACATTTGTCTATTACACCATTCCATTTCATACTGCTGGGCCTGACAAGGGAGAAATGAAAGTGAATAGAGGTAATGATAGAAAGTGAAACAGAGAGAGAGGAGTAAGGAAGAGGAAGAGAGAGAGAGAAGAGAAAACATGAATCCACTTACACAGTTCACTGGACATCTGTACCGCGATCCCTAAACAACCAAGGTCTCTGTTGGAAAACAAAACAAGCAATCCCCTACAGGAGTACCTGCAGGTGGCTTAAATATCCTCAATCATACAAACACACGCAAACACGCAAAAGGACAACCTAGTCAGCGCAATGGGAAGTAGAGAAGAGGTACAACTTTCTTTCTGGGTCATGCTCAATAAAACAGCATCAGCTGCTGAAACAGCTGTGTTTGCATTTCTGTCTTTTTGCTTTGCATATATCCCCCCCACACCCACACCTCTCCTGGAGACAGCGTAATCAACGGTGCTGATAAAGAAATTGCAGTGCATTAATGCATTTTTTTTTTTATCTCCCTCCCAAATGTTACTTATCTATTTATTTGAACACAGACAGTAATGGCTAAGCCCCCTGCAAAGGGTTAAAACTTTTTCTTTACACAGTGAAGCTTTTTATTCAAACTCTTAGATTGACTTATTCAGGGCCTGGTAGATGTCTTATTTTGTTTTTAATTTTTCAATTTTTTTGTTTAACCTTTATTTTCCAGGAAAGTCCCATTGAGATTAAAACCCTCTTTTCCAAGGGAGTCCTGGCCAAGAGGCAGCAGTTACATTATACAAGATATACAATAAAAATACAGTAATTAAAAACAGTTACAATTCAAGTGGGCAATTTCCTGTGCTCCTAGCCTAGACCTAAAAGCGTTCAAAGAAAAAAGTTCAGATAATTTCCAGTCTTTTTGCAAACTGTTCCATGTAGAAGGAGCAGCGTAAACAAAAGCCCTTTTTCCAAGTTCTGTACGGGCAAATGGAACAGAGAGCAGCAGGTAATTTAACACAAATGTGTTAAATCACAAATGTATGACAGCAACAGACCAAGCATGGCCATCTAAATAAAAATGTACCAAAGCCCCAACCTTCTGACAGACAAAGATGGCCATCCCACTCTGGAATATAGTTCACAGTGATGGTCAAAGATTTGCAGTTTGTAATGAATCTCAGAGAAGCTGATAAACAGTGTCAATCTTATGAAGACATTGAGCTGAAGCATTCATATAGACCAAGGGTGAATTCCAATTCCTGTTTTAACCCTCAATCTTAACCCTCAATCCCAAAAATGCGCACTCCCGCGAAGTGCAAGTGCCTAGTGCCCTGCACGGGCCTAATATCTGAGCCCGAGTCCGGCCCTGGCCCGAAGGGATGGAGCCCCGGCCCGGCCCGGCCCGGCCCGGCCCGACAGATTTTCAAAGTTCTTAGGCCCGAACCCGAATAAAACCAGACTTTTTTTTTCTCTCCTTAAACCAGGCTGTCATTAAAACATGTTCATTGGGGACCTTGGCGTGATATTGCGCTATATATATTTATCAAAATAAAGTTAATGAATTGATTTAACTGAATGACTGCATTATTTTATTGAGAATTGGTGCATATAGGTGCAGTTATAGGTTGCACATAATAAATGTACACTGTCGTATCATAACCAGGTGTTTCTTCAGGCTTTGACGGCTTTTACATCACAGGATGGGAGGAGAGGGGAAGGGGGGCAGAGAGTGGGGGCTGCAGTGGGTCCCAGGCTGAGAATCGTGCTGAGACCGGCTGCGTGGAAGAACTGCAGCCTCTGATTACTGGAGCAGCTTCCCAACTAGTTGAGCTAAACACGCCTCAAGTGTTTCAACCAGTTGTTAAATATCTTTCTTCAGTCGGCTTCCTTCTCTTTAGTCAGACTCGCCGTCATTTTTCCTCCTGCCGCCGCCAGGGGTGACGGGGACCGTGTGAAATACGCTCACAGAGAGCGTATTTTCGTGCATGCAAAAATGACCGTATAGTACAAGGGCGGAACTTTGGGTCCGTCATTGGGGGGGTCGGATTCTTTGCCTGCTTATTTAGTTATTTAATTATATGCATTCGTAAAACAAGTCAGGGTAATTTGGTGTCTGTATAAGACAGGGATCGGCAACCCAAAATGTTCAAAGAGCCATATTGGACCAAAAAACCGAAAAACAAATCTGTCTGGAGCCGCAAAAATGTAAAAGTCTTAAATAAGCCGGTCGGCAACCTGTTCCAGCCAAACAGCCTTTTAGACCCGTTTCCTACAATAAAGAAAACACTGGAGCATCAACTGACTTTTAACATTGATAATTAAATAAAACTTTAACGTTAAATGTGTTGCATTTAACATAAAAACGAGAAAACGAAATTACATTTCTGCATCCAGCAAAAAAACATTTTAAACTAAAAAAAATGAAAAGACGTCGGGTTGAAGGTCACTTTAAAAAAAAAAAAATCTATTTTAGTTGTTGTATTTATGTAGGATGGAAAAAGACGCAGCTTTAATAATCTACCAGCAGCAAACCAAACACGCTGTCCTGTCTGCGCCGTCATCCTTTTACTGGCGCGTGCAGTAAGCTACCCGAAAAATGAAATTACTGTTTCACAAAATATGAACATGGCTACGCAAAAATAATCTGGTCAGCAGTGAAAACAAATGAATCTGCCCACGCAGCGCTGAACATGCTCAGTGCATCAAACACTTTTCTTCTCTATCGTTGGCCTACCTGGCTGGAGAAGTGATCAAAGCGCTGCATTACAGGGTCGGAGTGGACAAATAAGCTTTTGCTCGTTTATTATTCACTTTAAATGCCAGAACTGCAGCAACAGCGCAACAGAGACGCTCCGCTCTGAGGCGTTCGTGGGAAAGTGCGCCAGGAGGAAAGTTCAGTGCTCCGCGACACGTCCACACTCAGTGATATTGTTTGTAATCAATTCCGTTTTTAATGTTTAATTCCGTGATTGCTGATTCAATAGGGCTGCATCATGCTATGCTGCACTATAGCGGCACGTGAGCATGAAGTGCAGTTATTAACACTGATTGGCTGCGTAAAGGTTTGTGAGACGCATCATAGCATGCTGGACAGTTACTGTGGATCATGTACTGATCCAGTTTACATCCATGAGCGACCAGGAGAGGAAGGCGATCAAAACGGTGAAACTTGCAACTTCGAAGTTGTGCTTTGTTCAGAGACAGCTGGGAAATAACAGTCTTAGCATCAGCCTAACAGGGATAACTACCATGTGGGCTTTGTTAGAAAGTCAATAATGAAATCAATATTCCAAAAAAACTTTGGGGAGCTTCAGTTCTTCTAAAACACACCTGACCACATCCTGGTCTCTGGTAGAGAGTAGCCTAACACGTGTGTGTGTCTGCTTTTAAGTGGTTACTGTGTTTTCCGACGTGCGCTCTGTCCGCGCGCTGATGGAGTGCACAGATTAAGACGCACATGTGCGTGTATTTACCCCTCATGTGCGTGTATTTACCCCTCGTGCGTGTATTTACCCCTCATGTGCGTGTATTTACCCCTCATGTGCGTGTATTTACCTCTCTTTGGCCAATCAGTTTTCTTTTTTATTAAGGTTGATGTCGATCATCAATGAATCATGTCGTCTCTCCACCTTTTCTTCTTTACATTACTGTTGGTCTTCTGTTTCCCTCCATCCATCAAACACAGCAATAAGATAGAAAGCGGCCGGTATGGGTAATACCAAATACACGGCGGGGGAAGAGGGAGGGGGGTGCATTACAATACCAGATGATTAAGGGTGCTGTTGTTTTGCTAGAAAATATTGTAGCTAATAAAAAGAATTAACAATATGTTCATAAAAGATCAGTAATGTTATTATTAAATCCGAGTTGTGTTATTTTTTAGGGGGGTTATATCACCTGGCTCTGATTATTGGGGGGTCAAAACCCCCCTATCCCCCGTGGAAATTACGCCATTGGTATAGTACGTATGACTTTGGAGGCCAGGTTGGTCTGAATCCAGCAACCAGCAGCCAATCAACAGCAGCCGCTGACTTCTGTCATTATTACAGCAGCAGTCGTGTTTCTAATGTCAGCATCACCAAATCCAGACATATTTATATATAATCCAATCACAACTTACAATATTCACATCAGACACACAGGCAGCTCACTCTGGTCTGTTCATCTGGAACCGGGGTGTCCAGGGTTGGTTCTTGAGGGACGCTGTCCTGCAGGTCTTCACTGTTTCTCTGCTTCAACACACCTAACTGATATTAAATGGATCCAACAGCCTATGAAGTTCTCATTAGTCGGAGTCAGGTGTGTTGGAGCCAGGACACATAGAAAACCTGCAGGATTGTGGGCCTCGAGGACCAGAGCTGGACACACCCCTGATCTGGAATCATAGGTGCCAGGACAGGGGGGCACCAAACCATAATCTGGCCTGGGGCACCGTGGCCAGAGCCGGCCCTGGGTAACAGCATGCAAACTTTGCTCCACATTTGTGCATCAGGTCTCCCTCAGAGCTGAGTTTGCGCTTCTCTCGTCAGTAAACTGGTCATTTAGGATGTGATGAGAAAGTGAAAAGATAATCTCTCTGGAATTTACAGGAATTGTCAGTTTTTGCATGAAAAGGACTTGAAACAAGCCTTAATTTCACTGCACTGTATCATGTCTGCAGATGAAAGGGATATTTGGAACCTTACATACAGGCAGAATAAATAAAAGTATTTGGAATCAGCAAGGGGAACTAATCACTTTACAGTCTCAAGATATTTCAGCTTTTTGAATCAGAGGTGCATAAACATGCATTATGCTGATGCTATAGAATGAACATGGAGTTATTCTCTATCTCCTACCTGCTGTTGTAACAACAGAGGGGCTGGAAGATGCTGCGTTATGATAAATAAATCCATCGTTTTTCCTCTTACTTTATATTTTCAAACACATTTCATGCGTTTGCTTACACTCATTGCTTTAGCTGAATAAGATCTGAGGCTTTGACTCCCTTTGCTTTGACGAGCTCATGCAAAAACAAGAGTAACCTTATTTCTGATCAAAAACTTGTACATTGATCTTAAGTTAATTTGTGAAGGCCAAAGACACGGCATCCTTAAGAGCCATCAACTTGAAGATGCAGAGAGAAAAGCAGCAGGGTGTGTTTCATAGCAGACATCAAAGACGGATATTTCTCTGGTCTTCTGTGAACCTTTACTACGTTTCATTCTTTATTCCTTATTCTTTATTCATGTGGAGTATCTTTTGCAATTCGACTCCCCAAAGTCTTTCTTATTCCCCATTCAGATCCTTTTTATTCTGATTCATCCAATCCCTTAGATTACCTCTGAGTCCTCCTCTTCTTTCTAATCAGAAGAACTCCACTTCTGTGTGCGTCCAAGCGGAGGGCCGGATATGCTCTGGAATACCTGATGATCTGTACAGTGCCAGTGGTGCATATTATTACTCCATTTCTTTTCCAGCCATTTGACACAGATTAGGGAGAGGCAGCCTAAAAGGATATGCAGATGACAATGAGGAAGAGGAGCGGAGACGGACGCAACGCAGTGGATGAGAGTCCACGCCGGCGTTGAGACTGCAAGTGTTCAGAAAAGCTCTTCTTTTGATTTATTGGTAAATCAGAAGTCCAGCTGAAACCTAAAGTCATTTGACAAACCACACATTAAAGGTGCAGTGTGTAACAAAATCAGTGATCAAAGAAGGAAAATAGAAATGATTATTATTTTTATTATTATACCATAAGTATAAGATAAGTTTAAGTATAATCATTCATTTATAATTTATTAATCCAGATTAGGAAATTTGTTCTCTGCATTAAACCAATCTCAAGTTTAACCCAAGGAGCAAACTCCGCCGGAGAACAATGAGCCTACTTCCGCATTGCACAACAATTGTAGTTCTTCCTTCATCCACTAGGGGCTCCAAAACAGAGCAAATCCCCAAAGACTCCCATGTTAAAAAGGCCAACTTCACGGCAGAAATAAACATGTTTACAGCAGAAATAAACATGTTTACAGCCTGGTAAAAATCATTTCAGGTTTAATAGGTCAAGTTTACCTTCATGTCAACTGTAATCAGAACTGGCCGCCCCAAACCAAGATGATCTGGCCGCTCGAACTGAGCAGAACTGGCCAGGTCGGCTCGGTTCGGGGCAGCCAGATCATCTTGGTTTGGGGCGGCCAGTTCTGCTCGGCTCAGGCAGCCTGATTGGCTCGGTTCGGGCAGATCTGGAAAGCCGATCTGGAAAGCCGTGCACATCTGGTACCTACACTGGCCTGCCGGCCGGTGGCTACCTTTTGGCTCATTGTTTGCAAAATGGTGGTTTTTAGCAGCTAACAGCAAGTCCAAACATTCCTTACCTTTACCCCACCGCTCAGGAGGCTAATGTTCGTTATTTCCTGTTCGTTTCGAGTTAGCTCGGTTAGCATTTAGACCGGAGTACATCAGCTGTCAATTATTTGCCCTGAGGCAAGTAGTGACGACACACATGACACAGCAAGATGGCGTCAGTGAAAAATCCCCAACTGGCTTCACTTTCCCCTATTCATACGAGACCGGATACTACGTCCATATTTTCTACCCTCTTTGGTTGAACCAGAGAGCAGTGGGCAGCCAATTACAGCGCCCAAGGAGCAGTTGGTGGGGTTAAGGACCTTGCTCAAGGGCCCATAGTGGTTCACCTGAGTGCCGTGTCAGATTTTAAATAACCATCTTTTTAATTAAACAAGATTTAATTTTTGTTGTACAGAAAAAGAATGTTGAAACACATTTTTCAAATGGATTTGTAACATATTTTAATCAGTCTGTTACGATCAAGTTCTATGCAGTTAATAAGATACGATGCAATTAGTGACTGTGAATAAGAATGGTATATAGCCTAATATTTCTCTTAATGTTAAAAGAAATGTTTTAATCGTAGTTTTATTTGTTTAGATATTTACATTTAAACCTGTAGATTTTGGGAATTTTCACAATGAAAACCACATACTTTTTTGGTAGTTTCAACTATCAAAAAATATTATTAAATTATTTTAAAAGTCATTATAATAAATTATGGCTGTCAAAAAATTTATCCCTATTAATCACATTAATTTTATCACTTCTAGAACATATTTAGGATTAAAGGTGTCTCCCCAGGATTTCTGTATTTATCTTTAGTAGGCTAGACTACTGAAACCCTGTCCTTACATGTCTCCCTAAAGTCCCTCAGACTACAGCAGTTTAGTCCAGAATGCTGCTGCTACGTCCTCACAGGCTGATTTCACAACTGTTTTTATGTGATGCTGAAATCCAGGTCTGAATTCTGGACTACTCGCATATTTCTGGCTTGGTTTTAGCCTTTAAGTTGTAAAACAAAAGTTAATGTGTTTTCTGCATAAAGCAGTACTAAAGAATAAATAAATCTCTTGTTTTACAATGGGATTAATTTAGGATTAATCTTTTGACAGCCCTACAATAAATTTATGGGCTTGAAAATATATTAAATGTTGTTAAAAACAACAAAAAAAAGATGTTTCTGTCAGGGGCGGAGCCATATTAGGTTCAGGGCGTTCTTAGGCCCTGGCCACTATTCAGATTGGCCAGAGCCTGCCCTATCCTGAGAAATCTAGACAAATCTGACCGATCAAATGTATAGGCGTTCCTGTGATAGATTAAAAAAAAAAAAAGCTCAATAGGAAATTTGATAGAAAAGTCTCCCTTCGTTTTCCACTTATTGAGCTAAAGGTGTTTTATTTCTCATCTCTCTCTAATGTGATCACAGTTATCACAGCAGTGTATGTGAGTGTGTGTTAGACAGAGGAATAGATGAATACAACGGGCATTTTGTGTTGCACCATCTTGCAGCCCCACCATTGCTTAGGATTCTAGTCCTTATTACCTCCTATCTGCCAACATGGGAAGCAGTGTAAATATCTGGACTTAAGCCTGGGATACACTATGTGATATTATCAATTGTTGCTCGCAGCTCCAACTCAAATTGTGCGAATCAGTCGCGGAGTTCAAAAGTTCACAGCTTGCGTTGTACGCCCTCATACTGTACAAACCGACGCTCTGATGTAAATCTGACTACTGACACTTTACGTCCTCAGATCTGGGTCTGAAACAATCCCGACATGCAACGCAATAAATACAGCTAGTAGTAGAAGAAGAAGAAGATGACAATAACAGCAGCAGCAGCAACAGTATACTATCATCAAAAAAAGCAGTGCCCTGGCGATTTGCGCTCTTCGTTGTGAAGAATTCGCCAAAAAGAAAAGGCGACGACTTGTGTGGACGAGGAATTAGCTGAGCAGACGCGGGCTGTATGGTCTGTCAGTTCTACGAGAACTCCGTCCAAGCCGGGTCACCAGGCTGCTTCTGGCTTACTACCGTTTTTGTTTCACGCATGCAAAATTTGAAAATTCTGAGAGGAAAGCGTTCTCAGTCTGGTCGTGGCTCCGCTTCAACATGCGATTCACTCACGAGCCACGACCAAAATAAAAAGCAGGTTTGATTTTCTTGCGACTCACGATTTCTGATCGGGAGCTCGTCGTGAGGTGTCAATCGCTTCTCATGACCCCCTTGTATACTGCACGACACGCTTAGGCCAAGAGTCGGCCCAATCTCCAAAATTGTCGCACGACTGGAAAATCGGCTCGAATACGGCCAAAATTGCAATGTATGCCGGGCTTTACAATATTGGACAATCGTCTAAGGTAATGATAACCTATAGGTATGTTTTCTGGAGATCTATGTTATTCTGATATACTTTTACATCGATGTATTTGTAGTGATTCTATATATGATATTAATATTAATATCAATATTTCTATTAATATCAATATTAATACAGCCTCGGGCACCACCCTGTCTGATGATTTAGCTTACGCTCAGGCCCGACATGGGAAAAGCCTGAAAATTGAGTTATTAAAACTAAAATTTGGATAAATCAGTCTCAAGTGAGTTCTTGCTGCAAAAGATTTTTACCTGCGGAATTATACACCCAGAAAACTCAAGACACAGATTCGGAATAATCACAGTGGCCCTCATTTATCAAACGATCGTAGAAATGATCGCACATCTGATCGTAAAAATGATCGTACGATTGGACCCACGTGTTATTTATTAAAACGTTCGTATCGGTCCAATCTCGTCGTACGAACAAAAGAGTCTTGATAAATTCCACAGCTGAAATCCATCGTCATTTAAAGCAACCTTTACCGATCTTGCATTTCAGAAAGCACAGCAAGATTATTTGAATATAAACAGTCCCGCCTAACTCCTAAGACACACCCCTTCATTCCCTCCACCTCCCAATGCAGAATCAAAGGTCTGACAGGCAGGTCCATTGGACAATCCTAGAGGTGCACCCCACTTCAAGGATTGGTTGGAGTTTTCATTGAATATTTAGAGATTGGAATAATATTTTATTTTGATTAATGGTGGGTCTGTCTTGTATTTTAGAGTTCCATTACCTCATTCATAGCATTTTACCCTGTTAGAAAAATAGTGTAAGAATGCAACATCGGTAAGGGTTGCTTTAAATGTCACGCCCACGGTTACGCCCTTAAACATGCATAATGATGAGGCTTCACCCGGCGAGGTTGAACCGTGGAGAGGAGAGATTCTGCCAAAAAAGAAACTTTGGGGGGGATCAAGACAGAATTCCTCATTTGTGAGGTGACAAAGATGAAAGGGGTGCTGTTTGGCAGCTTAAAAACCGGAGTCAGAGACGTGCACAAAAACGCTGCACGGAAGAGGATCAGTCAGCCTCACCGGTGTGAACGACTCCGGCTGAGATATTAATAAAAGTCTCAATCTAGGCCTGGCTGATACGGTTTATTCGTTTTGTTAGTTATGAAATTTAATAATAGCCCACATCCGATGGCAACGTCACAATTCTTTAGTCAATGGGTCAAGAAAAAGTGGTCCAATATGAAACTTGCCAACACCAAAAGAGGTTTCACCGGCACCGCGCTCTAACAGGTGACAGGTGGATGCCGGTCAGATCCAAGCCTGAACCAGACAGGGACGGAAAAAAGATAACTTGCATTTGCAAAGATAACAGACGCTAAACTAAGGGACAGTCTACTGACTGAGCACTTACAACTTTAAAGTATAGATTAGTTATTAGAAATGACGGATCAGCTGCTTTCTCCTCCATTTAGCCCAGTGGGGGCTCCAGGGCGGCTCTCGGCGCATCTTTTTCTCTGACTGTTATCAAAACTCTCCAGCGGTCCGAGCGATGTGCAGCACTGCACAGGACAGGAGTGTATTGTAGATTTTCTCAGAGTCTAAAGCAGCGTTTCATCCCGCCTGGTCCGAGTCGGACCGTCCGACACCCACCTGCCTTCCTGCAGCCCGAAGCAGCGCTCCACCTGGGCATGTGTGCGTACTGATGCCTACCTCCGCTCCTATGTGGCAGTTTTACCAGCGGGGTGAGGAGATGCACGAAGAGTGCAAAGCACTTGTCTCCTAGAACTATATGTTAATGATTTTAATAATTTGTTGAGATAAATGGAGGAATTAAATCCAGTCACAGCTATTTTTGCAATTTTGTGAATACTTTCTACATTCCCTTTTTCCCTTTCTTTTGCAAATGGGTTCATTCTTAGTGCTGATATGTGAATACTTATGATTAAATGACAGTTTGCGGTTTGGTTAATAAATATTTTCATGTTCTGCTGTGTTGCGCTGCAAACCCTCACTGACTCAAACTTGCGTACACGAACTCAGAGCTGTCGTGAGATTTGATCGTATCCTACGATCACGTTCAAATTGATAAATGCCGAGTCTTACGTGGAATTGGTCGTACGCACAGATTTTCGTCGTACGATCGTTTGATAAATGAGGGCCATTGGGTTTATTCAATGTCGAGTAACAAAGTGAGTACCTGCTAACCAAATAATGCTGAAAGCAATATTATTTTATTTTGACAAGTTATAGGTTATAGTTTAGTCCGTAACAATTATTACGCCGTTAATTTTGCCTCATGATTTGCATCAAACGATGCTAATAGTGTTGGCAAGCAGTACACAATAACAAATGTACAATATAATGGCTGTATATAACTTTTCTCTAAATAAAACCCAAGTTAGTTGCAAAGTAGGATAGTGGATAGTGAAATTATCCGATACACCCACTCAGTGTCTAATTTTAGCCTATTCATAACTAATAATCACTCACAGCGTTTGCTAACGCTGCTCTGAAAACACGAGCAAAGACGTGAGCTACTGGGTTCTGCAGTTATGTGGACTCAATGAGCAACTGTTTCGTTTTATCAAAGCCCGTTCATGCTAAGGCTGACATGCAGTGGAAGGAAAGTGTCGACGTTGACATGGAGCTGTACCGAGGGGTTGAGGGGGCTGGAGCAGCAGAGTCTGGATGTCCTGATTCTGCCAGGAAGCAGAGGTATGAACTGTGCCTCTATCTAGGAAGTCTTCTTTTTGACGGTCTGGATTAAATTATACAAATGTCAACATGTTGTGGCTGAAACATGATTTATAGAATATTTTTATACATATTTTGCAGAGGCAGCTTCAGCAGTTGTCCCTGGATGAGAGGAGAGTTTGGGTCAGGGACTCTGAGGGACAGCCTGGACTGGTTTTTGATGCTGTAATGGTGCATCAGGGTCGTCATCGTGCTCCAGCATCTGCAGGGGTTCAAGGAGCACCGTGAAACTGCAGGGAAATGCCCACAGACGTGCAGGACGTGCTGCAGTCAGGAGCACCGTGAAACTGCAGGGAAACGCCCACAGACGTGCAGGAAGCGCTGTGGTCAGGATCACCGTGAAACTGCAGGGAAATGCCCACAGACGTGCCGGAAGCGCTGTGGTCAGGATCACCGTGAAACTGCAGGGAAATGCCCACAGACGTGCTGGAAGTGCTGTGGTCAGGAGCACCGTGAAACTGCAGGGAAATGCCCACAGACGTGCAGGAAGTGCTGTGGTCAGGATCACCGTGAAACTGCCCGGGAAATGCCCACAGGCGTGCCGGAAGCGCTGTGGTCAGGATCACCGTGAAACTGCAGGGAAATGCCCACAGGCGTGCTGGAAGTGCTGTGGTCAGGAGCACCGTGAAACTGCCCGTACCCACGGACGTGCAGGAAGTGCTGTGGTCAGGAGCACCAGCAAACTGCAGGGAAACGCCCACAGACGTGCAGGAAGTGCTGTGGTCAGGAGCACCGTGAAACTGCAGGGAAATGCCCACAGGCGTGCAGGAAGTGCTGTGGTCAGGAGCACCGTGAAACTGCAGGGAAACGCCCACAGACGTGCAGGGAAACGCCCCACAGACGTGCAGGAAGTGCTGTGGTCAGGAGCACCGTGAAACTGCAGGGAAATGCCCACGGACGTGCAGGAAGTGCTGTGGTGAGGAGCACCGTGAAACTGCAGGGAAATTCCCACAGGCATGCAGGAAGTGCTGTGGTCAGGATCACCGTGAAACTGCAGGGAAACGTCCACAGACGTGCAGGAAGTGCTGTGGTCAGGGGCACCGTGAAACTGCAGGGAAACTTCCACAGACATGCAGGAAGTGCTGTGGTCAGGAGCACCGTGAAACTGCAGGGAAACGCCCACAGACGTGCAGGAAGTGCTGTGGTCAGGAGCACCGTGAAACTGCAGGGAAACTTCCACAGACATGAAGGAAGTGCTGTGGTCAGGATCACCGTGAAACTGCAGGGAAACGCCCACAGACGTGCAGGAAGTGCTGTGGTCAGGAGCACCGTGAAACTGCAGGGAAACGCCCACAGACGTGCAGGAAGTGCTGTGGTCAGGAGCACCGTGAAACTGCAGGGAAACGCCCACAGACGTGCAGGAAGTGCTGTGGTCAGGAGCACCGTGAAACTGCAGGGAAATGCCCACAGACGTGCAGGAAGTGCTGTGGTCAGGAGCAGCGTGAAACTGCAGGGAAATGCCCACAGACGTGCAGGAATGCTGTGGTCAGGAGCACCGTGAAACTGCAGGGAAACGCCCACAGACGTGCAGGACGTGCTGTGGTCAGGAGCACCGTGAAACTGCAGGGAAATGCCCACAGACGTGCAGGACGTGCTGCAGTCAGGAGCACCGTGAAACTGCAGGGAAATGCCCACAGACGTGCAGGACGTGCTGTGGTCAGGAGCACCGTGAAACTGCAGGGAAATGCCCTGGGACGTGCAGGAAGTGCTGTGGTCAGGAGCACCGTGAAACTGCAGGGAAACGCCCACAGGCCGCGTGCAGGAAGTGCTGTGGTCAGGAGCACCGTGAAACTGCAGGGAAATGCCCACAGACGTGCAGGAAGCGCTGTGGTCAGGAGCAGCAAACCAGCATCTTTGTCCCTTGATCCCTTTTACTGATACCCTGAGGAAATTCAGGCTCAGTCTTGC
>JALJCO010010571.1:0-45636 GCA_023101725.1 Atherinomorus stipes | reverse complement strand
GAGACCTGTCATCCCGGCTGGGATGGTTACAGGGTTGCTGCAGCAGGCACATGGGGTGGCGCACCTGGGAAGGCAGCAAATGGAGAGACAGCTCTCACATTGGTGGCACCCTTTCTTGCCAGCGATGATTGTAAATTTCCTTAAGGGATGTGAGATTTGTGGGGAATTTAATGTGAAGTCAACAGTGAAGCCACACCAGGGTGGGTTTCCCCTCCCGTCTGGACCTGGCCAGGAGATCATAATTGATTACACGGATATGATAGAGAGGGTCCAGGGATATCGCTTCCTGTTGGTTTCTGTGGACGCGTACTCTCGGTGGGTGGAGGCGGTCCCGGCGAAGAAGGAAGACAGTAGAACAGTGGTTAAGTTTTTGATTAATCACTACATTCCAGTTCATGGGTTTCCCCGGTTGATAAGATCTGATAACGGTAGGCACTTTAAGAACAAGGACTTGGAAGAGGTGGAGCGGGCTCTTGGGCTCCGGTACAGGTTTGGGTGTGTATATCGGCCTCAGTCTCAGGGGAAGACTGAGCGGATGAACCGGGAGTTGAAGGGTAAATTGGCCAAGATTTGTGCAGACACGAAGCTCACGTGGTTGGACGCACTCCCTCTGGCATTAATGGCTATCAGGAGTGCAGTTAATACAGCCACAGGGTTCACTCCGTATGAGCTGAACACTGGGAGGCAGTTCCCCGGTCCGGGTGCAGCTCTGGACCTTAAAGGGGGCTGGAGTGAGAAACTGGCATACAGGCCATTTTATGATCAGCTTAGAGCCCTTGTTTCAGCTTTTTCCATGCAGGTTTCCACTCCAGGAGGAATGGAGGGGACAGATGCGCAGGCTACGACGCCCACCTGGGAGTGGGTTCTCCTGAAGGTGCTGAAGCGTAAGTGGTCAGAGCCCAGGTGGACGGGGCCGTACAGGGTGGTAGAACGGACGACACACGCAGTAAAACTGCAGGGGAAGGAGAACACCTGGTATCACTGGTCCCAGTGCACACCGGCCGAGGGTCCCCGGAGGGCTTCTGAGAGGCTTCGGAATAAGCAGGGGGAGCAAATAGGTTAAGGTCAGGGGATCTGAGGGTAGGTGCCTGGGTAGAAGGGGGAAGCTGGTAATGAGTATATTCAGTTATCATATCAATTAATGTTTGTTTACTGTGTAATCATAGTACTTTGTGCAGTTACATTGTATTTTTGTTTTCTATGGAAGGTGTGAAAGGGGGTGCACATCTAGACAGGTGAGGGCCTGGCAATTGGCCCGTGGATGGGTTTTCTTTTGTCCTACTCTAGTTATCAGTGGTTATAATCTTTTTTATCTTGTTTAGCATGATACCATATCTGTGATATTTGTCTGTCTGCACCCTTTTGTCTGCCTGTGGGGGAGTCATCCCCACGGCGGCGGATTTCTTTGTGATTACAGGAGCGGAATCTGGGGAGATGAACCGGGGGCGGCCAAAGGATATCGGCTGGGGGTTCGTCTCAGGGAGAGAGACGAAAAGGGGGAGTTGTAGCGGAATATCCTTTGTCCAGTATCCTTTTTATTTCTGTTGGGATCATTAATGCATGAACATCTGTTTCCTGTTTCCCCTGAGAACATGAGGAGGATTGTGTTTGGAATAGGCAACCTTGGAAACAAGGAGGAGGGTGTCAATATTGTTTATTTCGAAAGAAGGAATGTTGGTCTCTGCTCTGTGTATCTATCTGTGTGTGTGTGTGCAGGAGGCCTTCGGTCGGTCATGCTGACCTGGAGATGGACCAAGAACGGGATGGAGTCAGATGAACGAGCCAATTCATGAGAAGATCGCTTTGCACAATTTGCATGACCTTATTTGGACATTGTCTAGCTATAAAACCCCGGGGTAGACAGAATAGCTTTGTCAGACTTGCGCCCTGGCATACAGAACTGTTATTGGTTAGTTCAGGGTGCTGGTATGACCCGGGGCTCTGTAAAGAACCTTGATTTCTTTGGCTTTGTATAATAAATCATTTAATACAGAGAAGTTGCAGTGTGATCCTTGTCAATAAACGAATGCGTACTGTTTCAGCCTCAGAACAGGGCTGAACAAGGGTCTGTGGAGTTACAATGATGAGGAATTCAGACCAAAGCATTGTAGTTCTACTTTATATAGACCATAAATTAATCATTTATATGTGAAAAAGAAGGATTTAAAAGCATGATATGTCCACTTTAAGACCACTAAATTTTGCAGTGTACACACTCATACAGCACTTATGTTATTATAATAAGTGATTTTTATAAGTGATTTTTATTGATTTATGCATTCAAAACACGATGAACACATCAGGAAGCAACATGGGGTTCAGTGTCTTGCTCAAGGACACTTTGCCATGTAGTCAGGGGAAGCCAGGAATGGATCCACAGTTTCGTTTATCTTGTGTCTCTGCATCTAAATGTTTTACTAATGCTCTGTTTCTGTCTTACAGTGTTGTCACGTGTTTTTAAAGGCTTGTTTAAATACTACTACTAATACTATGTTTTGTGTTGTGTCTTTCATGGAGATAAATTAAACTATAAACATTTTATTATTCTACACTGCGTGCACAGATAATTTTGTAACTGACTTTACCAGCTCATGTCGATCCTTAAATTAAAGTCTTGTAGTTCCTGCTGTCAAATCCAATTACAGTTCCACCTGCACTTTGAACTTTTACCCCAACGAATCAAATCCTGTCACCCGTCAGAGTTTCACCGTTAGCAGCTTCTGTGGAGGTCGTGTGCAGGAGGAGGGAGAAGCTCCATCTAAGCTGCTCTCTCTTTTGGACCTTTGTTATCTCATTTAGATCCCATCAGTAATCAGGCCTGTGTTTTATTATGGCTTTTTTTTAAATAGAAAAAAAAAAAAACTCCAATTAGCAAGCAACAAAACCAACACACCCTGTCACAGCGGATTATCCAAAAACCTTCCCTCCTCCGCCCACAAACACACACACATGCACGCTTCTGCACATCACATGCTGGTTTGCTCCACCATCCTATTTACATTTTTATTGGCCAATTATCTCCCTCTCTCCGCAGTCTGTCTGGGAGCAGGGCGCTCAGAAATAGGGGGATCTCAACCATTCTCTAATTGAAAGACTTTCTGGGGATTATGGAGAGGTCAGAAATAAAGTTGTTTTGAAGAATCATAAACAGAAGCCCTTTCTCTCACTCTGCTGAAGAATATTATTTTTTCTCCAGCAGCTGTTTATCATTGCAGGAGTTATTTTTTTTTCTCTCACGAAGCAGAAAGGCTTATCACTCCTCTGTGAATACTTAAAGTCAGAAGTCTGGGGCTCTTGTTAGCAGCAAGGAAGCAGGCAGGGACTTTTAGGCTGATTGTATAGCCACAGATCCCACTGTTGTGTCGTGATATTGGAAGGTAAAAACCTGACAACTTGAAAACAAACAAACAAAAAGATGCAAACACATTTTCATCCTTTGGTTCAATGCTTTGATAAATGACATGGCAAGAGGAGCATCATTCCTAAAAGAGTTAGATACCGCCGGTGCTAATAGGTTAGTTTTATTCAACAGATGCCTTTTCATGTTTATGAGTTTTTTGTTGTTGTTGTTATTCTATCCCTGCAGCTTCTCATGGTCTTTGGAACAAATTCAAACAAAGCTAAACAGATGCTATCTAAGGTCACCTACAGCAGGGATTTTTAACCGTAGGGCCGCGACCCAAGCTTGGGCATCGAGTGCCACCTAGAGGGCAACGATAAAACTCTCCTTTTGCACATTTGGGCGTAGGACCTTAAATTTTCACTGTTATTTGCGACTGGATCAGTCAGCTAGCCTATTTAGCGGTAATTTTTCAGAGTTCAACAATAAGCAGGAAGACCCACCCCTAGCCTGCACTGTTAGCCCGGATCTCAGATTTACTTAAACAATTTGATAAAAATGTCTTAAAATATAGAACATTATAAATATATAAATACTTATATAAAATATATAAGTTTAAGGTCATTACTAAGAAATATGAGTGCAAATGGACTGTACTTATATAGCGCTTTTCCAGTCATACTAACCGCTCAAAGCGCTTTACACTACACATCACATTCACCCAGTCGCACACACAATCACACACACATTCATACCCCAATGGGCACATTGGGAGGCAACTTGGGGTTCAGTGTCTTGCCCAAGGACACTTCGGCATGTAGTCTGGGGAAGCCTGGAATCGATCCCACAACCCTCCAGTTGAAAGACGACTGCTCTTCCACCTGAGCTACAGCCGCCCAATAGAGTGTACTCTATTAATTTGTAGAAAAAGTTAAACGTGTGAAAAATTTTAAGTTTGATGGACACAAATTTCTAAGTTTTGGTCATGACCATGCAAAATGTAAGGGAACAGGTTTCCACAATGCAGTTTACTTCTTTTAACAACAAATTAGAGATAATTCACAAATGACGGATTTATACGCAATGTTGATAGTGTCATGTGACTGCCCTCAACTTGTTTCTTTATTCCTGCATATAACACATCTGTGGTCTGTCATTAATTTCAGCTAATACCTAACCACAACAAGCCCTTACTATTTAGCAAGAATGTTTGAATTCACTGATTACATTAAGTAAGAAAAACTTAAAACTGTGATAATGGCACAAACGGAAAAAATATTCGTATGTGTGACGCATCTCATCTAAATTATGTGAAATTAATTAGCTTCACTCTCCTCCTCTACTTCATCAACTTACAACTTTGTCACATTTATCATGTTCAAAAGAAGTTCTATGAACTGAAACCATTCTAGTTCATTCTACTTAGTCGCTCCCATTAATGAAGTCATAGTTTTCCTACGACACTAAACTTAAAAGTTAAAGTGAAATACACTCAAGTTTTTGTCATGCATTACTTAAAATTTTTAGGGCAACCAGTTTCCTCAAATTTTTTAAGTAATTTCAACTTATCCAGGTTTAGAGTGTGTAGCAAACGTTGTAAAGAAGTATTCAAATGAAATAATGAAGACAAAAATGGTCCCAAACTGACCTTTAAAGGCAAAAATCCATATCAATTAATTAAATAGATTAGTATGTGGAGGTAACAAAGCAGAGCTGAGAGGTCTGGATAGAGCGTAGCTAACACTGAAGCCTTATTTATAGTCGTCAGTAAAGTGCTCTACGTAGGTTACGGAGAGCCCTCTATGTAGACGGAGAGCCTGTCGGAGAGCCTCTCCGTTGTCTCCGGCTGCATGAAATATTTTTTAAGTGTCCGTCACTCTGTCAAGGGACGACGGAGACGGCAAGGGCTGTGATTGGTCTACCACTACGTAAACATTAGCAGCGCCATTTTTAAACCAGCTAGCCTACGAAGACGTAGATGAGTCCAACCAAAGAACATTTGGCTGAAGAAGTGAGGAAATACCAAAATCTCCCCATCATCTTTATTTTGCATCAAAAGTATCTCTGTTATTCAGCTGCAGCAACAATAATAGTCTTTCTCTCTCTCTCTCTGCTCCGTGTCTGGTTCACCAGATGATTCCAGGCGTTCTGAGTGTGATGATGAAAATGATGAAACTCTCATCATTTACTCCAGGAGCTGCGCTGGCTGGAGGCGCTTTCAGCCGTCTGATCCGGTCCAGTTTAACAACCCGCTGTCCCGATGCAGGGCAGCATTATCAGCCCAATACATCCCATCAGGACAGCAGGTCATCAAACCACCGTGCAGACACCGGGACCGGACACAGATCCCAGTTTATCCTCCTCTGTCTTCAGAGAGAGAGGAGATTCCTCTGGTTCTTCTGGGTGTTTCCGGCCTGTCATAAAAAGTGTGTGTGTGTGTGTGACATTGAGTCGCTCTGATTGGTTGACGACCCGCATCAAGACGCCAAAGTTCAGATTTTCCAACAACAGCGTCTGCCACGGCGGTCAAGCCAGCCGCCTCTCGCATTTACCTGGTCAAACCAGCCGCACCTCCGTTTTCAGTGCGCAATTCATAGCAAAACTATAGTAAATGTGGAAACAATGGAGGTAGGGGTGGGGGGAGGGAGTGGGGGTCGTCTGATCCCATCTCAAAGTCCCCTGAAAACACCTGGAAATATGTCTTTCTGGTTATCTTTGCAGAAGATAACCAGCTATCTTTTGTTGAAGTATAAAACACTCATTTTAGATAAGTAGTCCAAGGCAATGGTACTGCTGGACTCCGTAGTACGTGGACTATTACCACAGCCACTATCAAGTCCTTTTACTGCATACTTTCTGAGTAATTCCCTCCCAAAGTCCTATGGAAACACCTGGAAATATGTGTTTCTGGCTACTTTTGTTGAAGTATAAAACACTCATTTTAGATAAGTAGTCCAAGGCAATGGTACTGCTGGACTCAGGCTTTTGCATTTAGAATGATCACCTGTTATTTTCCCCATATTTATTTATTTACATTAAACTTTTAGGTACATTTTATATACAGCCCGGATAATTGCACGTCTGTAAATTTTTGATTTGTGTTCAGTAAAACAGCTTATAACACCAGTGTTTACTGTAGCTTAACTGTAGTGATCATTCTAAATGCAAAAGCCTGCTTTTGGCTACACTGCCAAAAATACTAATCGGATGTTTTCATTGGACTTTGGGAGGGGATTACTCAGAAATTCTGGAGTAAAAGCACTTGATAGTAGCTGTGGTAATCGTCCATGAAGTACTGAGTCCAGCAGTAACATTGCCTTTGTTGTGATTTACCTTGGGCATCACAATATGTTGTGTCACTATGTATGATATTAGTATTAATATTTCTACTAATATCAATACTAATACAGCCTCGGAGCACCACCTTACTTATTTGATATGTAATGGAAGCAAGGAAAACCATTAAAGTCTTAAATCAACTCTTAGATTGATTTAATGAAGTGATCAGTCTCAGGACGCTTTCATGAGTTCTCGCTTGAAGTGACCTTTCATGATACATCAGAAAAACCACAAACAACGACTAGTTAAGATAATACGGAGTATTTATTAACTAGTCTACAAACTACATGAGATAATGTATGTACAAAATATATACAAGACATATGTGAGCATGATGATCAACCAAAAGTTATCTTGTGAAAGAAATGTGAGATGGTATGAAAATGAAACATAAATTAATTAAGCCTCAGTTAATTAATAAATGTTCAAAGAAGGATTTCTTCATCCAACTAAACAAAGTTAATCTGGGTCTGGTAAACCGTAGGCCTGGATTAATTCACTATCACCAACTTCTTGTGACATCAGATCATATTTCATAGCAAATGATCAGGATTCTCCTCAGAGGTTCCGTCTGACTGAGGTGCTTCACTCACGTCCTGGTTCTGCTGGACTGTTCCTCAAATCCTTTGGAAGATTGTCGGGTGGATGGACCCCAAAAATCTTCCCGATCTCCTGGAAGTTCGTCCGGCTCTCTGCGGGCTGTCAGCTCAGTGGTGGATCTGGTTCGTCCTCTCTCTCTTTTTCTCTCTCTCATCCGTCTCCCCAGAGACGTGCAGCTTCAGGACTGATGTCACGGGATGGTTGATGGTAAAAATACTGGCAGATAATCACGGGAGTGATGCAAAAATCAAAAAGTGGCTTTCGCTGGAAAAGGTTAAAAAATATGTAACTGGTTTACATAAGGGTCAAAGTCATCTTCTTCTCTCCATCACTCCTCCCTGATTGATCCGTGGTTCTGAACTCTGCTGAGTTCAGAGCAGGTTTCTTATTCTTTCCTCATTGTTCCAAGTTTCTTCAGTTCTGCCTTGTTCGTTCTTCTGCGTGTTCAGATTCGTGTTCACATTCTTGTGCTCTCCTTCGCACTCAGTTCTTCTCAGTTCTCTCTCAACTCCTTCCAGTTCTGATTCTCTCCGTTCAGAGCTTCGCGCTCTGCCTGGCAGTGGAATGTGGGTTGCAGCTTGTCAGCCAATGGGAAGCTGACAGAGTCAGGTTTCATCCAATAGTCAGACATGTCTCAAATGATCATTTGACTATCAGTTGAGCTTAATGGTTATAAACATCTGTGAATTCTAAGTGAGGCATGTGTGCAAATGGATCAATTATTCAGACATGATGAAATAAAATGAACACAATAAAATAGAATGAAGCAAAGATCTGAATTATATGAATAAAGAAAGGCATTGAATAAACAAATCAGCTAAACACATAAAACAGGATTTATCTTAATGATTTAAGATTCCTGTAAAGAAAATACATGTGTTAGACATCATTTGATATGAGGAAGTCCATTTCTAACATAAAAGTGGATTTCAGCAGTTGGGTAAAGTGGTAATAGTCCACGTACTACTGAGTCTAGCAGTACCATTGCCTTGGACTTGTTATCTAAAATGAGTGTTTTATACTTCAACAAAAGTAGCCAGAAAGTCATATTTCCAGGTGTTTTCATTGGACTTTGGGAGGGAATTACTCAGAAAGTATGCAGTAAAGGTACTTGATAGTGGCTGCGGTAATAGTCCACGTACTACTGAGTCCAGCAGTTTCAAGTTTTTGCCTTGGACTACTTATCTAAAATGAGTGTTTTATACTTCTGCAAAGATAACCAGAAAGACATATTTCCAGGTGTTTTCAGGCGACTTTGAGATGGGATCAGACAACCCCCACTCTCTCCCCCCACCCCTACCCCTGTTGTTTCCACATTTACCATAGTTTCGCTATGAATTGCGCACTGAAAACGGGGGTGCGGCTGGTTTGACCACGTAAATGCGAGAGGCGGCTGGCTTGACCGCAGTTGTCTGCCGCCCGTGACGCATGTAATACGCAAAATCTCAAAACTCGCCGCGCCTAACGCGTGCAATGCGCCGCAGGGTTTTCGACGCCTCCCCAACGTGCGTCGTCCATTGACTTTGCATGTAAACCTGATGCCCTTGATTCCCAAATCGTGTTTGGTGTGTACGCAGCCTAATGCTTTACGTAGTAGGGGAAGAATACTGCAGCCTTTATGCTAATGCTAACAGAAGCTCTGAAGCCTGCATCTGCAAGCTGCATCTTAAAGCAAACATCTAACACTCGCTGGACAGAAAGGATTTTTAAGAAGAAAAAAAAAGAGAAAATCAGCTACTGATGCAGAAAATGTCTGTTATGTTTGGACATTCTTTTAGAAATATGAAGAAAAGTTTAAATAAACATTGTTCAATGAAATGTTGTGCTTGAATGGCCTGTCTACAAAAATAAACCACAGGTTTATTTACAGATTACTTAAGTTAAGCCTTATTTGTAATGTTATCTATTACTGCACCATTTTATTTCTTTTTTAAAATCAGTTTTCATCAGTTTTTTCTGCTGTTCCCTTAATTTTTAGAAAAAGTAGATTTTGTGTTTATAGCCTAATTCTGATTTGTACTTGTAGGAGTTATGTTATTCATGTTTATCACACCACATTTTACGAGGTTGAATGTGTTAATGGCAAGTGGATTTGGTTTAGTTATCAAATAAGAATATCAAATTGAGATGAATTACACTAATACAGTGTTAAAATAAGAATGGGCCCTGGACCAGCTTGTACTGAAAAATTGGGCCCCATGATGACAACAGTTGAGAGCCCCTGACCTACTGTAGGGGACAAACTTTTAAGTGTTTGCCATTATTTTGTGCAGGCTGAGGAAGAAGTTAGGGACCCTGTAACACTGTACTCAGGCGTGCCACACTTTTAGAAAACTGTACCCTTTTCTTTATGAAAGACAACTCAACAGAAGCATGACAAAAGGTTTTCCACGTGACAAACTTTTTATTTTATCTTTATTTCGGAGCAGAGGTGCACTGTGTTTTCTGTAAGCGCTTCTCTGTGTAGATTTAGTTCATCTCTGCGTCAATAGACAGGAAGGATGGGAGACAAGGAGGGGAGTACATATAGGAAAGGTCATGGACCAGATTCACAGCCATAATTCCTTAAGACAGTTGGGTTTGCAGGTAGAGCCAAGTAGCATGTGGCCAGGCTGCCAGCAGCCTCCCAAACCTCCGACTTGTGCCATCCTGTCAGCTCAAGTTGTCAGGTGATCTGCACGGCTGGAGCTGCATCTGATGGAAAGTATATTCAAAGGGCATGCACACTTTTTTCCTGTAATTTTCAGCTTTCATACACTAAGAAAGTGGAAATTGTTGTTTTTTTATATTCAAATGATAAATAATGATGAATTAAATTCATAAAAAAGTTATCTGACAGCTAAATGTTGTGGCTGTATGTCCGACTGAGCAACCTGGTGATGTTTTGGAAAAAGCTTCAGTCCCACTGGGATGTACCTGACAACAGCTATGTTCAATGCACAAGTCTGAGTGGTTTACCATCACATTAACTCTTAAAACTCCAAGTCACTTTACCTGCTTTTCTTGTTCATTTGTTTTTATGTAAACCTGCCTGTAGAAGCGGAACCCTTGATCCCAGTCAGCGTCCAGACATCATGTTCCAGTTCAGCCTCAGTTGTCAGATTATGAGGCCAAAATGATGTTAAATAAATTTATCAATAGATATAATGCCACAAAGACCAACCAGAACCAGAAACCAGATTCTATTACTAACAGAACTTTGTAGAAATACCACACAGATCAACATTGAAGCCTTTTCTCAACTGCATATCATCTCTCCAGTTTTGGTTTTCAGGCATTGAAACAAACACACAACAGAAACTATTTCCATATTCACACTTTTTCCTGATTTCCAGTTATTTCTGCTACTATTTACTGTACCTATTATCCTCACAAAACCAACTCCAACTCCAAAAAGTGGTGCTTTTTTGCCATCACTGTGAATCAAAAAGCTCTTCTTGACTCTATTACAACCATAGAGGACCATTATTTTTTACAACCAAAAGAATGGACAATTTTTGTGATTTATGCACTCGTGCATGTTCGCAACTGCCGAATAGAATAGAGACTGGTCTTTACAGGGTTAATCACAACGATGCCGGACTCTTTTTGTATTTTTGACTGCTTAAATGGACGAGGAGAGAACTCTCCTAGATGGGGAATACGTTTTTACTGGTTTCCCATGAAAAAACACCAGCGATCGGCCTGGATTTGTACATCACCGTGTTAAAAATGAACACATTCACTGCAACTCCCGCTCTGCAGCCTCCTGCTGGCATTTCACAAAGATGTGGAATAAACCAGTAATCTTTTTGTGGAAATAAAGACGACGACGAGAGACAACGCCAGTGAGAGGTAACACAGAGTCAGTTGTCAGGAAATTATGAAGGTAAGCACCGGTGTTCTGTCAGTTTAATATACAGATGTGGGCATGAAAAAGTTCCCCTTTCTGCCGACTGCCAGCCACTTACCAGCCACTTACCAGCGACTTGTCTGCTAATTCAATCGCACAGAGAAACGCCTGTGTGCCCAGGGGAAACGATTTCATAATCGTTCAGCATAAACGAATGCCAGGAACAAGGACGTTTCCACACGCCAAGTTTGGACACCGTGCGTGATGACATATTTGCGGGACAAACCGTTCAGCCAGTGATAGTGCAGTAATAGTGCTCTATTAGCGGATGCTGCATCCTCAAGTCCTCCCGGTTCAGTAGGTTATGTTATGCTGTTTGTCTGTTGTTTGATCTCAGATGGGTTGTATTGGAAGTCATCTCATTTTACTGAGATGCTGGTTACAATGACAATAAAGACATTCTGATTCTGATTAGCTAGCATAGCCACCAGAGGACAGTTCAGAGCAAGGTTATTATAGTTAACTAAAACTAACGAAAAAACAGAAACTAAAATTGAAAAAACATTTTCGTTAACTGAAATAAAAATAAAAATGACAGTATTTTAAAAAAAACAATAACTAACTGAAACTGTATTTTGTCTTTACAAAACTAACTAAGACTAACTAAATGTTTATTGCAAAAACATCCTTAATTTTTGTCTTTGTAAATTTTTTAATACATCGGCCTTTTGGGTTGATATGAAATCTATTTCTATTTAATTTATTTACTTTCCTCGACTGGTTTTACTCCGAGTGACTTTCTGATGATCTTAAATGTCACATCAGACAAATATCTGTAAATTACAAAAAAACCCTAAAAGAACTGAAACTAACACTGAAACTAAGCATTTTCCAAAAAAATAAAAACAAATAAAAACTAGCAAATCTGCTCAAAAGACTAACTAAAACTAACTGAATTGAAAAACAAAAAGTCAAAACTAAATAAAAACTGAAACTAATTAAAAATCCATAACTATCATAACCTTGGTTTAGAGTTCATCTCCGGCTCTGACGTCGATTTTTAGACAACAGCAAGAAGAAGCAGCACAGTAGACGACGGTGGTTGGTGCAACCATTAAACATGGCGCAGGTTCTTCTTTTCCTTGTTCCTTTTGCAGGTCACATGGCAGTTAGCCAGTAACCCTCCTCCGTCTGCGTCGTTGGTTTTGCAAGAGCAGTGAAAACAGACCAAATGACACATGTAAAGGATGCAGGAGACCAGCGGAAGGCTCCATGTTCATCTTTACTGTAGAGCATAAAGTAAATGGGTCCTGATCCATCTGATCCCTTAGTCCTGCTGCTGCAGGCCGAAGCTGGTGGGGGACATCCCATGATGCAATGGGCTCCTCTCTGCTCTCTTTACTCTCCATGTAGAAATATCTGACATTGTTGTTGTCGTTCTTTCGTATTTCTCTTCTTCCTCAGCAGGAATCCTGGCTTAGAGTTTGCTGCTGGTTGACCCCTTGTTCCTGTCCTCTCCACCTCCAACCAGTCCAGGAAGATGGACCTCCTTCCTGGTTCACGTTCAGATGGAGCAGGTTAATAGAGGTTAATGGATGGAGGTTTTCCCTCCTGGTTCTAGTTCTGATGGAGGTTCTCTTCCTGGTCCCGGTTCTGATAGAGGTTTTCCTTCCTGGTCCCGGTTCTGATGAAGGTTTCCAGTTCTGATGGAGGTTTTCCTTCCTGGTCCTGGTTCTGATGGAGGTTTTCCTTCCTGCTTCTGGTTCTGATGGAGGTTTTCCTTCCTGGTTCTGGTTCTGATGGAGGTTTTCCTTCCTGGTTCTGCTTCTGATTAGGGGTGTCCCCAAATAGTCGACGATTCAACAATGTGTTTCCAGGACTGTGCTTTGACTATCAGTCTCTAAGTCGAATAGTCGCAACAAGTGGTTACCAAGCAAACATCATACCATCCTGCAGTAGGATGGTGCTGAACGTTTGACTTTTACACGATATTCATTTGTTCTTTAAATAACTCATGTTATAGGTCTATTAGCTGCCGAATAATTCTGTTACTATAACTGTGGCATAAGGCAAGGAGAGCCGGGCAGGCGGGTTTAAACCGTGGTATCCCGGTGAGTCGTGCGCGCTGACCATTCAGCCATATACAGTAGCTTCGTCTCTATGACCAAGTAGCCGGAGACATGATGACAGGACCCTCAACTGTCACATCATCTTGTTGTAGCTTCTTCCACTGATTTACAGCATTAGTATGTCAAGGTGGGAAACAGTCTGACTGCTGCAGACAGAAACACCACGTCTACTCCTGTGTTAATGCTACAGATGGATGCGCTGGCACTGCTGGAGGATTATTCAGATTGTATCAGGAAAGAACATGTTTTTAAGGACCATAATTTCCTGAATCATGAAGCGTGCGGCTGATATCAGACTCCCTAGAGCAGCGTTTTTATCTTTGTCCTGAACTGGACCGCCGTCTCGCTGCGTCATCTGTTGAGCGGCTCCTCACTGAACGGGGGAGATGTCAGGAGAAGATGCTGCATCATTCCAATGAGCTGTAAACTAATCATGACTGTGATGTTCTGCACATTCCCTCCACTCCACGCCATCCTAAGGAGATTCTCCTGAAGGTTTTATTGTAAACGAAGCGTGGAGCGCACCTCTCCTGATAATGAGAGGTGCTGTAGAGCACGGCCCTTTCTGTGGTAGGATTTATTTACTTATTTATTTAGGTCAGATCTTGTTTTATTTTGGAACATGATAAACTTTTCCTGGAGACTGTGTATCTCAGCACCATCATCGCCTTTTTGTTGCGCACTTTCTTTTACTTTCCGTTTTACATGGATATAACTTTGTACTTCGTTATGAGCCTATTTTTGTTGTTGTGTAATTAATTAATTTATTCAGAAGGTTATTCTATTGGAATTCCTCTTTACATGTTTGACATTTGGACCGTGAGCGGCGCGCACACAGACTGTTACACCCTTTTAATTCTTTGCCGACTTTAAATTGTTGAGCAAGAAACAAATAAAAAATATTAGTTTTATGCCTGCAGTGCTGACTAAAATATAAAAATCAAATTAATGAATTGTTTCACACCAACATACCTTGTAATTTTCTTTTTGTCAAATATTTAAATAAATAAGATGAAGACTTTAAACGAGCAGACACGTTTTACAGCCTAAGCAGAGATATAGAAAAATAAAAGTTGATGGAGACTGTCCTGTTATCTTCTGCTAAATGAAAACTTTAATTTATTCAATGAATCAATACGGAAAAAAAACAAAACATGACTCAATATTCGTCGACGAATGGCATGATCTGACGAATCAGGTTCGACTATGAAAATTCTCAGTCGGGGACACCGGTAGTTCTGATGGGGGTTTCCTCTCCACTGTCTCCTCATGCAGCACAGGATGGAGGATTGAGTAAAGTCTCGTTTCCACCAGCGGGTCTGGGTCGGGTCAGGCCGGATCGATCCACGTTTTTTTGCGTCTCACAGATAAAAACTGGGACCGGTACCCCTTATATCTGACCCGACCCGGCCTACTGTTTTGGTACCCTGCGGTAGGGGTACTAATCTAGCACCTAATCTAACGACTGCCTAAATAATTCGGTTCCATAACCAAAACGTCCAACTGCCGAGGTTTGTCGGCTACTGGTATTTTTAGGGGTATTAACGCCTCGTCAACTCGGCTTCTATTTGGCAAATAAGTCCTGGAACAGCACGCAGCATGTTCTTGCAGACAGAGTCCAGCCGTAATCAGCGTGTAATACATGTATTCACCTCGAGTCATAATGATCCTTTCACTCTTTCAGATCAGATGTACAAAATAATTTATCATAAAGTGTCAGCGTCTCACATCTCTGCATTAGATAACACGTGTCCTCCACACTCGTGCAATCAGCTGTTCGACCACGTGGAGCCCTTCTGTGCCTCGTCCTAAACAGCCCAAATAAAAGATTCAACAAAAAATAATAAAACCATCCAAACCATCTTCTTTTGTTGGACTTCTATAAAATAAGAAGGGGAAATTTTTCTACGGAGTGTTTCACACGTGACACATCAGAAATTACAGGCTGCCCACAATTACAGACAGTATGGGGAGAATCATCAGCGAGAGCGTGTAGTTGTTTAGTACGGTGGGGTAGAGCAGCTGCTGAGAAGAAGTTTGCCGGATTGATCCCAGGTGTAGTTATGCATACCGTCAATGTTGTTTTGTTTTTTTTTAATTCTCGCATTATGATATCACAAATTGTACAGTAACTTATTTTAATTGTGTTTTAGTTAGTTATGTGTTAGTTATATACACATGCTGTTGAGTGCACACTGAGGTGAAATAGGTAAGTGGCAGAGACAGTCAGAACATGGCGGCAAGATTTAGTTGATTTGTGAAACAATGGGGAGTGAATGGGCCAATTTAATTCTGGCATTGGGGGGGTGAGGGGGTTTGTGGTGGTGGTGGTGGTGTGGGGGGAAATCAGAAAAATTTTGGGAGATTAGGTGCTAGCTGATCCGGACCAAAGAGGTGGAGCTAACACACAGCAATCCGTTGATTCGTTAAAAAATCTGTCACTTCCTGCGTGACCCGGCGTAAAAACAAAGCAGGGGGGGGCAGTTAATACTCCACCTCCAGAGTATAGGGGACAGTTTTCTGTGGGGATGCAACGTGAAATCAACACATCCGTACCAAAACCCATCGGATCCAGCCTAACCCGACATGACCTGACCCAGACCTGCAGGTGGAAATGGGACTTAAGGGAGGAGATCTGATCTAGTCTGGCGGTTTTCCTCAGCCACAGCTCATTATTTGAACTGGTTTATATGAACAGTTATAAACTGGACTGATGTGGATTAAATGATGGATTTGATTTAATTTAATTCTGATTGGACTTGGACATGACTGTCACGTTCTGTGCTCTGCACAACTTTATTTGCAGAGCAAATAAAGCTGAGTTGAATTGAAATGAAGGTGTGTGTGGATGGTTTATTTCTGTGTGAGTGACTGACCTCTCCAGGGGTTTCCCCGTCTCCTGCCTCTCCAGCCCCCTCATGACCCAGCGCAGGCTGAAGTGGCTAGAAAAAATGGAATAAATAGAAAATATAGCGCAGTAAAACCCAAGAATAATAGCTGGCTATATAAACACAGGCCGTATAGATAGTTGATGGACACAACCTACAGAACTTCAGATGAAATGAAAATTATTCCTGGTAAATCTTTAGATGAAAGGGAAATAAGACGCTGAAAGGTTAAAAAAAAAATCTGTTTGATATATTTATTACGCAGCATTGCTTCTTTCATCGTATGTTGTGTTGCTCTCCCTGGTGAATCTATTAGTATCAGTAAGGAGTGCGGATGGAGAGCCAGAGAGAAGAGAGGAGCAGAAGAAAACATGCAACGGAGTGATAAAGAGCGTGTGTGTTTAAGGTTGTAGCGATTGCTGGCTGTGGAGATAAGTGGACGGAGTTTTCAGCCCCACAAACAGCAGCCATGAGAGCAGCGCAGAGGAGAGGCTCTCGGGGAAAGACGCATGCTGCACTTAAGAGCCAATTACCCACCATGTACACATCTCCTTCTCCTCCTCCCTCTTCCTCCCGCTATCTCTCCCTCTCTGCTGTCCAACATGGCACTCATCTTAGTTTAATGGCCCAGGGGGACTCACACATACATCTCTGCATACACGCACAAACACACACCCAGCCATGTCTGCATGTGTGTGTTTGCAATCCTCTAATCTGTTCTTTACTCTCTCTGTTCTTCTGCTACCTCCTTCCCCGACTCTTCACTTCACATACACACCACAGAACACACACTGGACACACACTCATCTTATTTTAATGCGTCTGAAGGGGAGGCACTCAGCTGCACAGCAGGGGGGCTTCCCAGCAAGTCACGAAAGCTCTGAAAACATACACTCCTGCTCACGCTACCACCTCCACACACACAGACGCACACACCCTCATGCAAGGCATACATTCATGCAAGCACAGTGTAAAACACAGAAATAACAAAAAATACATCATCATAATGGACCAATAAGGCATGGTTGCTGGTGGGTGTATCATACAGGGGACGGGCTCCGTCACAGGATGGCAGTGAAAAGTAGAAATCATCCAAATTCCAGGACTGGGAGGCTGAAAATGCTCTCAGAAATCTTACCAGCCCCAGACAGGAAACTGCCAGAGGCTGCCCCAATCTGACAACCTCTTTAGGTCTGTTTTGCCGAGCATGAACACTTGTTTAAGTATTTACAGAAGTCTCATTTTTATTCATTTTCTTTTTCCAACAGAAACATTTGAACAAACCAACAAACATCTGACTCTTTTTGACCATGAAGCCACTTTTTCCAGTACAAGGTGATTTGGGGCCCATTGACATATGAACCCTGTAATAGGTTTATTTGTCTTCATTAAGAAAACCAAACCCACTTCCAGTTTAACAGCTAAAACCTCTCCACCTGACCCAGTGAGATCGTCAGAGGCATTATGCATCATGTATGTGAACCTGCACAGACAACAAGGCAATAATTTATGGAGTAAAATCAGCCAGCTAGAAGAACATGTCAGGATCAATAACAAAAAAACTACAAATTACATTTTACTGCAACAGAAAAATGAGGGACTAAAAAAACAGAAGAAAATGGAAATTTGATCAATAAAATGATGCTGTGATACAATAAACATGCAAATTACATAAAATTAAATAATAATAGATAAATAATAGTAATAATAATCATAAAAGTAACTGCAAATACAACTTATAGTTTATTATAAAACTGCTAAAAAAAAAAAAAAATTCTCTATACAAGCTTCTCCCAGAATTTCCTAAGACTTTGTAGTCAATGACAAAACAAACTCTTTCAGCATTGTAAACTCGTTTTCTTCTCTAAAAAATCTTTGCCACTCTTAAAATAAGTAAAAAAAGATTATTTTTTTTTCTCCTTGTCATTAGCAAAAAAATTCTGTCAGTGGTACAAGTAATATTTTCTTGATAAGATTTCTCGAAATAAGATGCGTTGCTTTAAAACAAGATCTCAATGTTTCTCTTTATGAAATTTTGTCTTATTTTAAGTGTGATGAGATTTTTGACTGGAAATTAGAAAAACATACTTGCTAAAATTTTAGTTTTTGCAGTGTATGTCCCATATGAGTCTCAGATGGGGCCCAGATGAGTCTCAGATATGTCCTAGATTAGGCTCCGAGATGGCCCAAATTAGACTCAGATATGGTCCAGATTAGGCTCAGATATGTCCCAGATTAGGCTCCGATATGGCCCAAATTAGGCTCTGATATTCCAATTTGTTTTTGGCCCAAATTAGACTCAGATATGGTCCAGATGAGACCCTGATTTACGGCGTTGACTAAATGTTCTGTTAGCTGCTGAAACTCAGTCACATGACCACCACATGTAGCCCACAAGGAAATAAGGAAGGCTCCCCATATTAGGACCACTTCTGGCCCACAAAATGGTTGCTGTAATACACTTACAGGCCAAAAACTAACATCTGGACCACATGTGGTCAACAGGAACGTTCCCATAATCTGAGCCAGGCTGGCAACTGACATGTGATCCACTTCTGGCCCACACAGCACTTGCTAGTGCTGTAACTGGGCCATTAGTGCCATAAGCACCCCAGATTCGGCCCAAACGTGTCTGCTGTATGGATTAGTTTCTAGAAGCAACTTCAGTATTGAAGATGTCAGTACTGGAGAGTGTTGGCCAACACTCAATCCTCGGGTCTTGGCTCTGCCTTTTTACGTAGATGGTTGATACCTGTGAACTTTAATCCTGTGAAGGAAATTTCTTCATAATGAACAGGATTGTAGTTGTGCCTTTTGGGGGTCTGGAACCACTTTTGTCATCATTTACTTCTCCATAACTTTTACTACAGGGTAGTGGTTAGCTAAACGTCTTCGGAGTTTTTTAAACAGCTGACTGACACATTACTGCCATCCAGTGGAGGGGAACTATCACAACTATCACAACCCATATCTGATCTTTTTGCTCTCAAGTCACACGATTAGATATTTTCTAGCCAGTGTAAACACTCCAAACCGCTTCAAATCTCATCTTTTCACATCAGATATTGGCACATCAGGAGGTAGTCCAAATCCGATCTGAATCCGATCTTTTCAAATGCGGCCGCAGTCTAAACAGCTATGCAACCTGTACCAGATATGTATCCTTGACGTCATCTTTGGGCGATGTACGTTATTTGTACGTGCAGGGTGAGAAGCAGGTGCCGTGATGTTGGGAAGCTAAAACCTAACTGCTCCTGCTATGTGTTTTTCATAAAGGATGGTGCTAACGGACATAACACTTTCCAAAACAGTTCAGCTCTTATGTGGGTAGGCCAGACAGCGCTTGTTGGTGCCTGCCACATCATCACGAACTTACCTGAACTCCGCATGGAAGTCACATTAGGACCACTTTGGGGCCTGCAAGTGTTTACATTGGAGTCTGAAAAAGGTCAGATTTTACCTATACTGTAAACAGCCATCCAGATCTGGACTAAATCAGTTTCAAATCCTTTTTGCCTGCAGTGTCAACATAGTCACTGACATCGCTTTTACTTTGAATGAATAACTTGCAGTCCTGCGGCCTACAGCTGCAAAACTGAAAGTTTTTTGTAGCCCTCTAGGTTGCACTTGATGCCGAAGCATGGCTCACAGCCCCATGGTTAAAAATGACTGGCCTAAGAATTTTGTCATAGCAGGAATGTGGCTATCCAATTATTTATGCACATCACAGGGGCATCAATTAATTGGAGCAGATTTTTCTCATTTTTGTTCAGTTGAATTTCCAGCACATCACTTGAAATTTTTCCAGAGCATCTGCTTGGCGTGACTTCATTAACGGCGCAACTTTGATGAGTCTGCCTGCAGGACTGTGAATTCCCTGCTGGAATCATCACTGTTTTGTTTTTTTCTTTTACTTTATCAATAATTGCAAGCCTAAGAGAACGCAGGGGTGGAAAGAAACAGCACAAGAGGTGTAAGAAGGATAATTTTTTGGGTATCTGAATTAGAGGAATGCAGATCTCCTGCAGAGATCGGGACAGCCGGTGTTGGAGGGGGATTCCTCTGGAACGTGCATCAAAAGGAAGGAATTAATTTTCTATTATCATAGAGCAGTAGGTTTTTAATTCTCTGTAACTGCCCAGTCATTTGATTATTAACATTTTTCCTCCCCATCTCACCAAGAGATGCTGCATATTGAATGAGCCATTAAGCACTTGGCAAGCTGCTGCTTCCTCCAGGATTCAGTCAATTTCAGCACAAATACAGGCATGTCTTGTGATGATGATAATATCAGCAGTAAGAATGAAAAAGTGCTGCGTAAGGGAATTGATCTTTATTCAAAAGTGTGAAGGTCAGTTCAACAGTCAAGCAATTCAACTTTTCACTTATTTGTAGAACAAATTTCAAGAAATCTTTAAAAAAAAAAAAACAGAATATCACGACAGTCAGGCATAAACTCACCAAACTTTATTAAGTCCACCTTAGCGTACCCGACTGGACAGCCTCTTAATTCTTGGTGTCAAAGATTTAATCAGGTGTTAGATAGTTCCTTAGCGATTTTACTCCAAATTGACATGATGGCATCACACAGTTGCTGCAGATTTGTCAGCTGCACATCCATGATGAGAATCTCCCGTTCCACCCCATCATGATGAGAATCTCCCGTTCCACCCCATCATGATGAGAATCTCCCGTTCCACCGCATCGTGATGAGAATCTCCCGTTCCACCCCATCATGATGAGAATCTCCCGTTCCACCTCATCATGATGAGAATCTCCCGTTCCACCTCATCATGATGAGAATCTCCCGTTCCACCCTCATCGTGATGAGAATCTCCCGTTCCACCCCATCATGATGAGAATCTCCCGTTCCACCTCATCGTGATGAGAATCTCCCGTTCCACCCCATCATGATGAGAATCTCCCCGTTCCACCTCATCATGATGAGAATCTCCCGTTCCACCCCATCACCTCACCACAACGACTGTGACGATCAGCTGTTTATAGACCTCCGTCTTTAATAAATAACGTGGTTTACATCATTCTGCGCATGTCAGGCAGGATTATTCTGAATAAATATTGGCGCATGTACACGCCAGATCCGAACGTATTAGTTCCCATGTAAACAGCTGCCCTAAAATCCTCAATCAGAATGATTTCAATCCGAAAGGGAAAAAAGTCTCCATGTAAACGTGCCCATTGTTGTTGTTGTTGTCTGACACACACATAATTACAGGACATCAAACATGTTTAAAATAATTTATCAGAAGAGCCAGTGATGGTCAGTTCTTTCTTAAATATTTCTTATCATATGAGGCTTTCTGAAAACTTTTCCTCCTGGAACAGTTTCAGTCCAGCTGTTGGCTACCTAATAAGAATGGATCTGTTTCACTGTTTTAATCACAGGATACTGAACTCAAATTGTAACTGAAATGAGACAGCAGACTTCAACATGGCCGTTTAATATTCTTACAGTTTTAGACTCGTATGATTCAACTCCTCCCAAAAATTTGGAATATTTCTCCACTTGCCAGCACGTCATCTCTCCATTGAAACTTAAAGAATAAATAAATAAAACAGGAGCATTGAAGGATTTTTGCTTTTCGTCCAGACAGAGAAAACTAAAAACACAAAAACTGCAAACAGACATAAACAGACATAAACACAGACACTGAAGGCCTAATAAAAATGATTGGATGTCCTTTCAGCTCTCTACAATTCATCAAAAGTTTTATGTTAGGAAATGTAAAGGAGGTGGAGATGTAGATGAAGATGGAGGTATAGATATAGGTGGAGATATACAGGGAGTGCAGAATTATTAGGCAAATCAGTATTTTGACCACATCATCCTCTTTATGCATGTTGTCTTACTCCAAGCTGTATAGGCCCAAAGCCTACTACCAATTAAGCATATCATGTGATGTGCATCTCTGGAATGAGAAGGGCTGTGGTCTAATGACATCAACACCCTATATCAGGTTTATTAGGTAAACATAATTATTAGGCAACTTCCTTTCCTTTGGCAAAATGGGTCAGAAGAGGGACTTGACAGGCTCCGAAAAGTCAAAAATAGCGAGATATCTTGCAGAGGGATGCAGCACTCTTAAAATTGCCAAGCTTTGTACCGGCAACCAGGTGAAGTGCGAGGTTGCTGGCTGGACTTGGACTGACTCTGGCTTTCATGAAGAACATATTCTTGTTCTTCATGCAACAGATCATGGCTGACTTTTACGCCCTTGAAATGATTTTATTTTTATTTTCAGTAAAATCAGACAGCGTTTTTCCTCTGTGGTCTGTTATATCTGCCACCGCAGCGCCCAGAAATCAGCTAATCGCTTCACTCTCACTTGACTCATGCTGCGGCTCATGGCTGCCTGCTTGGTGACTTGTCTGTGGAGCGATGTGATTCCCTCGGTACATCTGATCTGAAAGAGTTCAGGATGATTGAGTCGAGTTGAGTGTGCGCTGATTAAGGATGGTTCTGCTGGGTGGAGCTTTCCTGGATGGATTTTAATAAGAAAGGCCGAGTTAATACAGCCACCGAATACGTTCAGCTGATGGCAGATCTAGGAGGCTACCAACAGTTTTCAGGGAAACAGGACTGCTGTTAATGTCATCTTCACACTCTGTTATGAGAACTGGGTGAACCAGACATGTTTTCTTGGAGCTTTACAGTTAGGTTTTCCATTCTTCCAATGTAAAGTTTTCCATTGAACAACACTGATAACACGCCTCACAGGAAGTGCATAGCTAATGGAGAAATGCCTCTGTTGAAAAAGTGAGCAGGGCCGAATAAGGTGAATATATAGAGGTGGAGGTGTGGATGGAGATGGAGGTATAGATGGAGATAGAAGTGGAGACAGAGGTGAAGACAGAGGTATAGCTGGAGGTGGAGATACAAATGGAGCTATAGATGGAGGTGGAGGTGGCGATAGAGGTGGAGATAGAGGTATAGATGGAGGTGGAAGTGGAGATAGAGGTGAATATGGAGGTATAGAGCGAGATGGGAGATGGAGATATAGATGGAAGTGGTGGTGGAGGTATAGATGGATTGGAAGTGGACGTGCAGATGGAAGTATGGATGGGGGATGGAGATGGATATGGAGGTGGAGACAGAGGTATAGATGGAGATGGAGGTGGATGTATAGATGGAGATTGAGGTGGTGGTATAGCTAGAGGTGGAGGTATAAGTGGAGGTATAGCTGGAGATGGAGATATACATGGAGATGAAGGTGGGAGAGCCCAGCAAATCTCCTCCTCATTGAATTTCTTTTGTTCTTGCCTGCATGCGGACGGTCACATCTCGGCCAGTGGGCTGACACACTCACGGTCCATCAACCTGATTTTACACTGTAAACAAACTGGCTGGGTCCTGTTGAGATTTGGACCTGATAACCTTTAAATTCTGCTATCAGGCGTGGACAATAAACAAACAAATTAACAATTAAATAAATAAATAAGTGGTGTCTGGAATTGCCAGAAATATCTGAGTCCCTGAAACTGGGACGAATCATCCGTGTCCAGGAGACTAAAGGAGGGGACGGCCTCCGTCATGCTCTGTTTTACAGCAAATCCTCAACTTCTCTCAGAAAGTTTGGGGAAGTTTTTAGAGCAGAGCAGGATGCTGATTTGTGATGCTGGCGGCAGTGTGTGGCTCCAAGCTACAGTAACAGATGTTTTATCAAGAACACCCAGGGTGCATGATGAGATGCTTTAAAGGTCACTGTTATTCTGTAATAACAAGCAGATCCCCAGAGTTCCACCATACTGTATCTGTCAGCAAATACCAGACCTGGCTGTTCAGCTGCAGTTAGCTTTCACTGAGCAGAGGCAGGGCATAGATGCATTTAAAGCAGCTTAAATAGGTCAGTGGGCCTTTATAAATGTGATGGATTGCAAACAGAGCTGATATTAGATGTTACAGGTAACTATTCTCCTCATCAACTGCTGATTAATCATTATTAATGTCAGCTTAACAACTTTTTTTTCTTTTTTTTTGTGCAAATCTGTTTTAAGTTTTTACGCAAGCTTTGAACAAGTCTTAATGATTTTTGTAAAGGATTTTCTAAATCTGGAGTATAGTGTGTTTATCAGGACAATTCCTGGCAGCCTTACATTGTACGGGATGTGAGAGATGGATGTCACCTACATGGTATCATCCAGTGGTTCCCAACAGGAGTTATAAATGTCTAATTTTATGATTTAGCTGCCATCTTGGTCTTTTGCAGACATGTAGGAGATATTGATCTTATGGAGAATCCACTCACATTATGAAAGTCCCTGCCTTCTTCAGCTATTTCTTCTGTTAGATCCACCCTAACTATTGCGTAACACCCTGGTAGACGCTGCCAACTAGGGATGGAGAGATTAATTTATTGGTGTGAATCGGAAATATATATATATATATCAGCTGGACAACAGACTCAACAGGAAATGCAACACTGACTACATCTACAAGAAAGGTCAGAGCAGACTCTACTTCTTAAGGAAGCTGAGATCATTCAACGTCTGCACCAAGATGTTGCAGATCTTCTACAAGTCTGTTGTGGAAAGTGCAATCAGCTTTGCAGCATCTGCTGGGGAAGCAGCATCAGAATCAGAGACTTGAAGAAACTAAACAAGCTGATCAAGAAAGCTGGTTCTGTGCTGGGAATAACTCTGGAGCCGCTGGAGATGATCGTTAAGAAAAGAATGCTGCACAAGCTGATGAAGATGATGGAGGATTCTTCCCATCCTCTCCACAACACGGTGAAGAATCAACAGAGTGTGTTCAGTGGGAGGCTGCGTCAGGTTCGCTGTAGGACGGAGAGATACAGAAATTCATTCCTGCCAGCAACCATCACCCTGAAGAACAAGACTGACTGACCGACTGACTTATTATTATTATTATTATTATTCAATGTTATACTGTTAAAAACAAAACAAAAAAAACATAGTACAGTAAAATATTGTATTATGAAAATGCAGCTATTTACTGGCAATTTTAGCTGCCAGGTATCACATGTAATTTGAATGTGATACAAGATAATGTTGTAAACTAAAATACAATTAAATGTTGTTTCTAATATAAAATAGCAATACATTACTGTAATATATATACAACAAAAACCTGTAAACAGTTTACAATTAAATACTGTAAATATTTTTTTACAGTAATTGACAACCATTTTACAGCACTTTATTGGCAACTTTTTTGCCTGTTATTTACTGTAAATTCTACAGGAAATTTGTTACAGTGCAGCCTTATTTAAAGCTCCTCTTGGCAAAGTAAATCTGTTCAACACAATAAAGCAGCCAGATCATCGTTCTGCTGCTGCCATGCTAGATAGGACAAGTAAAATAAATAAATAATGATAATAATAATAAAGGTGCCAGAATGTTTCCATTTTTTCTTCTGATTTTATTAAAACTGGAAAGCGAGGACAACAGGAGGCGAAACCACAGGTTAACGGTTGAGTGCTTAAAGGAGCCCTATCATGAAAAATGGACTTTTAAGAGCTTTTCAGCATGTCAGTGTGTTATTTCCTCATCAAGAAATGATTTAAATCGTTATTTTTCTTCATTCATGCATATTTGAGTAATCTACATGAATATTTAAACCAAGCGCTACCTCCCTGCAAACGGCTGACTACCCACCGCGTTACGTATGAACGTGGCACCAATCACGAAAGTCCAAATGCGCACGCTCAGTATCGTAGCAAGACGCCCTCTGTTGAACAGAAACTCAGAGAATCCTATACACACTCTCTGAGAAAGAAACTAACACCTGCAGGAAGATTTCCTCAGAGACAAGCAGCCATCAGCTAACAGACGTTTGATCCAGATTCAGGAGAATTTTCCTCCTTTTTTCCCCCTTTTTTTTAAGCTCTAGAGGACAGCAAGTTGGGAAAAATGCAGTTACGTTCAGCGTGGTTATGTTCAGCGTGGGAGTGTATTTGTTGTACTGGATGAATCGACTTGCCAGAAGTGGTTGGATTTTAACTTCAGGAGCAGGGAAAAAAAACTCAACTTTGTGTGAGAACTTCACTCCTGACAACTTCATGAATCTCGGGCAGTAAAGTGTTTTTTTTTCTCTGGGATTACTTCTGAAACATGACGCAGTTCCTACTATAAAAACGCGCATGGACAGACAACAACACTGGTGAGTCAACACATCTCTCAGCTCAATGCTAACTGTTAGCCTATGATTTGTTCGCTAATTTACTTACTTGTCAGGGTCTCTGTGGTACTTCTGTGGTACTGCGTGTACTTCAAACTCCATATCAGACTCTGGGTCGAGCGCATACAGCTCCATAACAGGCTGCTCCGTTTGATCCCGTCGATCGGAGTCCGATTATCCATCAATGTTTACAAGATCCATGTGAGTGCTGCTTAGCTCGGCGCTAACTGTTAGCCTATGATTTGTTCACTAAATTACTTGCTTGTCAGGGGTCTCTGTGGTACTTCTGTGGTACTGCGTATACTTCAAACTCCATATCAGACTCTGGGTCGAGCGCATACAGCTCCATAACAGGCTGGTCTGTTTTATCCCGTCGATCGGAGTAATTATCCATCAATGTTTACTACTAACATCCACATGAGAGCTGCCGGTGCCGGTGCTACAGACAATTCTGTGACCCTTCAGAATAAGTGTCTCTTCCGGGGCGACGTCATGAAATGGGCGTAAAACATGCTGCAATTGGTCGAGAGCTCCGCCGTTCAGTACAGTCAGCCATCTTACTTCCGTGTTGGAAATTAGACGCATCGAAAAACTAATATTTAACACCAAATTAGTTTCTATAGTAACGATGGGAACATATCTAGCTTATAAATGCCTATATTTGACTTTTGGAACATTTGAAAAGCATGATACAGCTCCTTTAATGGTGATCTAATTAAACTAATATATTATCTTCCTATGTCCTAAATTACACAGCTTGGATTATGGTTTTTTGAATATATGCTGTACCTCCACCCTCCTTTATACCTGTCCCCCATTAAGTTCCCTTTTTAGTTACAGATGATCAACTTGTTCTGCTTAGTTTAAACAGTCAGTCTTGACTGCAGCCTCACTCAGCAGGAGTCTCCTACAAACAATAATGTCAGATCACTGTAATTTATTTCAATGACAGCTATCAGCTATCACAAAAAAACACAAAAAGAAAAAAGAAAAGAAAAAAGAAAAAAAGAGAGCTTTTTTACATTGTCGAATTTCCCTTCTGGGATAAATAAAGTATTTTTCATTTCATTTTCATTTAATTTAATTTTCATTTCATTTCATATATTTATATTTATCGTCAGAACTGTATTAATCCTTCGTGGCATAGATTCACCAAGATACTGGAAACATTCCTCAGAGATTTTGCTCCATATTGACATGACAGCATCATGCAGTTGCTGCAGATTTGTCAGCTGCACATCCATGATAAAAATCTTTCATTCCACCACATCCCAAAGCTGTTCTGTTGGACTGAGATCAGGGGCCTGTACGACGAAGCCGGATTTTCTCTTATCGAGGTAACTTCAGGGTTAACCCTGGGTTTTTCGTCCTATGACGCTGGTTCACTTCTGATCGGGTTCTATCTCCCCGGTAACTTATGCTGAACGCCTAACCTGGTCTGGACCAGGTTAAGTTCTGGATAAGAGATCTCCGACTATGAAAGCACCACTCCCTGACCAATCAGCACTCTTGGAAAATGGCCTGCCCATTTTTAGAAGATCCTGTCGATGCCGGTGCGCAGATCGCGAGAGGTATTCTTAGAAGAGAAAGAATATTCAGAGATGGTGCAACCCTTTTGATTTGCCACATGACACTTTATATGAAAGATGTAGGTTTTCCTCTGCTGGACTCCGTTACATCTGTCAGCTGTTAGAGCCGTACATCACAAATGTAACGCATCGCAGCCGGACACCGACAACACCACAGATGCTCTGCATCACACTGAGGTTTTATTAATGTTAGACTAATTGAATTAATTTTGATAAAGACCAACGCCTCACCTCGAGAGAAAAAAAAATTAGTGCTGTACTGATGTAGCTGAAAAGCTTATTTTTTGTGGCCGAATTATGCTCACGGTCCCACTCAGTAAAACGTCATTCATTTATTTATTCATTCATTCATTCACTGGTAGTTTGATGCACACCGTTGGCGACACTGAAAACGTATGCAAAAACATGTCATGTAATACCCGCTTTTTCCCTGTGGGCTGCACAAATATTAAATGAAATTCCATTCATTCATGAAAGAGTGTGGCAAAATAGAATGTCGTCAATGGCCGGTTTGGATTATATATTTGTATTTGTTCTTTACTTGTTCCCATGATCGTCTTGCGCTGCGGGGTTGCATCTGAAATAATGTGATTAAGAGGTCACACATGTAGAAAACATGAATTTATGGAGCGCACACCCACCCATGCCGGCATGGTGAAGGGTTACAACACGTTCAACGATATGAGCCTAAAATATCCATATGCACAGAATGAGAAGCAAATATACTGAGGAAGCGCTGTGGTGTGATGAACACTAAATGATCAGAGTCCGATATTGTTCCATGATTGTACAATCGCACGGACTTGCTGCGCATTAACAGCCAGCATTAATTCCTGGCTTTTGCTGCGGCGACTGTGTTGCCGCAGCATAAATGGAGCCATTTATTATCATTCCTGAATGATAATGTTGTGTTATCATTCAGGAATGATGATCCTGAATTCTACATATTTGTTAAGTATCATCGTCTGCTCCTCCATGGTGAAATATGTCGCTCTCTGTTTCTCCATGTCTGCGATTGGTCAGATGCTTCCAACGCCGCCTCTTTTATGTGAGCGCGCACTGATTAAGATTGGAAAACCCTGGGTTGAGTTACCGAGTTGATAACCAGCTTCATAGTACCGTTTATCAAGACCGCAGATGTCTGGTTAAGTCAACCCAGGTAACTGAGAGAAATCCCGGGCATGTTAATCCGGCTTTGTCGTACAGGCCCCTGGTGACTGTGGAGGCCATTTGAGTACAGTGAACTTATTGTCATGTTCAAGAAACCAGTCTGAGATGATACGCGCTTTATGACGGTGCATTATCCTGCTAGAAGAGACCATCAGAAGATGCTGCGATGGGGTCATAGAGGGATGGACATGGCCAGCAACAATACTCAGGTAGGCTGTGGCGTTGACACGGTGCTCAATTGACCTATGGCTACACCATGCCCCCAAATGCAATGAGCCAATCCTAGTGCGCACAGCTAATTCAATACACTCAGACATTCTCTGCTTGAATGTCCATTGAAGTCTATTGAAGTTAGTCAGTTTTGTTCATTTTTATGTGTCCTTATGTGTTTTTTTCAAGTTTAAAATGGTCAAATGGTGTGCAAGGGGTACATGCAACTTTGACACGAGGTATCCTGAGAGGTTGGGTGACAGGGTGTATTTTTTGCCCTTTCCCAAGCCACATCTCAAATGAGAAAAGTCTCTGCTTTAGATAAAGTTATGTAGCAGACCACAACATCAACTGAACGTGGATAAAATTTACAAGGATGTCTACATCTTTTCTAAGGTAAGGCAACATTGTGTTTGAGGCAACATATTGTCACTTTGCTGGAAAGAAATATAAAGTTACCTTTAACATCCTTAACATTAGTTTAAATTAGCTAACGCCAAATGTGCTAGCTTTTGTACTTTGGTAATGGTACATAAGAGGTCAGCTGTAGCTGTTGTGTAGTTTAGGTGTTGTGTAGTAATGTGGGTAATGACACACCTCTGGCTTCCAAGCTGCAGCCAGACTCTACTTCGCTCCCGTGGCTGTTTAGTCAGTTTTTGACAGACAATCACTTTTTGGCACAACAACGGCAGCTGTGCAGTAGTTTGTGCAAGAAACTGAGGGAGCGCACACGAGTTGCATTCCAGACACTTCACAGGCTTGATTTCGACTCGCAGTTTCAGACTTGTGATCAATGTTTTTTTGTTTGTTTGTTTTTTTTATTGACCTTGTCATTGTCTCTCTGTCTGATCCCACGTGAAAGCTGTCATCTCCCGAGACGTCACATAGCTCCTGTGACCGAATGCTGATTGTTTGTCCAAGTGAGTGGAGGGGGTGTGTCTTAGCCATAGGTCAACTGGCACTAAGGGGCCAAAGTGTACCAAGAAAATATCCACCACACCATTACACCACCACCACCAGCCTGAACCATTGATCCAAGGCAGGATGGATCCATGCTTTCATGTTGTTGACGCCAAATCCTGACCCTACCATCTGAATGTTGCAGCAAAGGCGAGATTCATCAGACCAGCATTGTTTCTCCATCTTCTATTGTCCAGTTTTGGTGAGTCTATGTGAATTGGCCTCAGTCTCCTGTTCACAGCTGACAGGCCTGGCACCCAGTGTGGTCTTCTGCTGCTGAAGCCCATCTACCTCAACGTTGGACATGTGCATTCAGAGATGCTCTTCTGCATACCTTGGTTGTAACAAGTGGTTATTTGAGTTACTGTTGCCCTTCTATCAGTTGGAACCAATCTGGCCATTCTCCTCTGACCTCTGGCATTAACAAGGCATTTGTTCCCACAGAACTGCTGCTCACTGGATATTTTCTCTTTTTCGGACCATTCTCTGTAAACCCTAGAGATGGTTGTGCAGGAATATCCCAGTAGATCAGCAGTTTCTGAAATACTCAGACCAGCCCGTCCGGCACCAACAATCATGCCACGTCCAAAGTCACTAAGTCCCCTTTCTTCCCAATTCTGATGCTCAGTTTGAACTGCAGCAGATTGTGTTGATCATGTCAACATTTTTTTTTTTTTGTTATACAAGTATGATCCCCGAATGGAAATTAGGGCTCTGCATTTTACCCATCTCTGTACTGTGAGTATCAGAGAGCAGTGGGCTGCTACTTAAAGCGCCCGGGGAGCAGTTGGTGGGGGCTAAGGACCTTGCTCAGGGGTCCACAGTGGTTCACCTAGGAGTCGTGTCGGGGGACTCGAACCCGGGTCCTCCACGTTCATTTAGGAAAACTCAATGCATTAAAGCAACTCAATGCCTAAATGCATTGAGTTGCTGCCATGTGATTGGCTGATTAAAAATTTGCATTAACAAGCAGTTGGACAGGTGTATCTAATAAAGAGGCTAGTGAGTGTATATATATATATATATATATATATATATATATATATATATATATATATATAACACATACATATATATGTATATATATATGTGGATATATGTATACTATGTATGTACACACAAACATACACACTATGCAGATGTTTTTTTATTGTTATATGGATCCTTCTGGGTCTGAAATAAAAAATGAATCATAAAAAATCTTCTGCATTTCTTTCAATAAATTTGACATTTTCACCATAGTTAACCTGTTCAGTTATCTGTTGCAGTGAACTTCATGATGTCTATGGTACTCAGACCAAACAGAAATGTTAAAGTGTGTGAGGTAAACTGACAATTGCAGGCTTATGCTCACAAGTTACATATGAAAGGTCTGACCTTATGCATATTCATCCCCACATGCCAGTTTGTTTACTTGTGACTTTATGACTCTCTGAAAACTAAGAGGCTAAATTCAAAGATGGAGTGCCTCAGTTTAATTACTATTTTTACATCACACCTTATTTGAATAAAGGTCATTGCATGAATTAAAAAACAAGCAAAGGCAGAAATTGATGGTGTTCCTGAGCACATTGCTCTGCTGCAGACTGAGGAGTTTAACTTTTGTTTAAAGGTGTCATAACCTGTTGTTTTACATCCACAATCCTTCTAAAATCATCTTCAAATGAATTTTTAATTCTAGTTGGGTGGGAGGAAAATTTAAAGGTATAGTCCGAAGTTCCCCCGTAAAAAATAAACTTGAGGATATGAAATCCGTCTCAAAACCCGCCTTTGGGCCTCTACTCCCGTGCCGTGGTGCGCTTGAACGCAACTCGCTCTCCCCCTGCCTGTTTTTCGCTCTTTTGTATTGTTTTGGTCTGGTCGGGACGTTTCTGGGTGGAGATTTCTGGTTATATCGGCATCCAATGACAGAGCTAAGAGCATGATTGGAGCTGACACCAGTCACTCGAACTCTCGAAGGAAAAAAGAAAGAAAGAAAGGAAACACCGTGGATGCTCAGAAGAAAAGGGAAGAGCTTCAGATAATGCAGTTTGGGAAACCAGGGTTAATAATAGTTTGGCTTGTACCCGCTTTTGAGATCTGAAGGAGAAGCTTGAAGTGGAATAGGCTAGCTAGAACGAGGCGGCCATTAGCCTGAGAGGGAGGAGCGCTAAGTTTGAATACTGTTGTTTGCAAACAAAAAACGCTGGAGGGACTTCGGACTCTACCTTTAATAAGCTCATTTTAACCTCTTTTTATCTCCAACTTTTGTTTGTCGCGAGAATACATACGAGAGTTAGACCTGTCTGTAAGCGCGTTCACGAGGCAACGTCAAAGCCAAAACAAAGTTTTATCAGGACAGAGCAAGTGAAGGAAATGATGTCCCAACAGAGAAAAACGTGATAAAAACATAACGGTACGGTTGATAGAGAGGATCCGCTGAGTAAAAGGGCTGGACTCTGATGAATATAAGGAGCAGATGTCTGACGTAAAGTTAACCAAACACTGTTAGCTTCTGTAGCTACATTAGCAGCTTGTCCGCTCGTCAACCACCGTTTACTGGTCTCTGACACAAAAGATAATAAGTTACACAAGCAGCAACACTTACCAACTGCACATCCTCACTGATAAATATAATCCACTGGTGCCTGGTAAAGCTGTCCCTCCTATTAAAGCACCAAAAACTGTTGAATTTCTATCGAGGCAACTCAGCATGGCATTTTCCCCCCTCTTCCTCCTCCTTGTCGCCGGCGTCCTTTCTGACAAAGCTGGTCTACTCTGTGGCAGGTAATCAGCTGCTTTTAGGTGGCGCTAAAGATGCTAGCTTAGCAGCTCGCTCGCAGCCTCTCTAGTCCACGTCATAACAGCTGATCATAACTCCTCCATGGCAGGTAATCAGCTGCTTTTAGGTGGCGCTAAAGAGGCTAGCTTCGCTGCTAGCAGCCTCTCTAGTTCACGTCATTTGTGAACTAGATTCTGCTTGTCAGGCCCGTGCAGAGACCTCTGGAGGGGCAGGTGCTCAAAGTTACAAAGGGGCACATGAGCACAAATTTGAAACAGCAAACAGAATCTGATCTTATACTGTAATGTGACCGGCTGAATTGCAGCAACTCATGTTCATAAAGAATGTAACATGGAACAACAACATCCACATCTTTGACCAAACCTCCCATTTTTGTTAAGAGGCAGTGCAAAGCAAAAGTAGTCCATGTTTTACCTGATGGAGACATTGTGGAGGTGGTTTGTGAGGAAGCTGCGGTGGTTCTACTGAGCAGCTGAAATGACAAATGCAGAAAAAGTAGCATGATGTCTTGTTGTCATGTGTGCAATCAGTCTTATTCATACTGTTGGTCTCTTTATTTACCAATTACAGCATAATGCCTAGACAGGAGAGGATTATAAAAGAAAGGGAGCTACAGCAGGTAGAGCAGCTCTGGATGAAACCACCACCAGCAGCGAGGAGGATGATGAAGATGGAAGGTCAGACTCATGTTAACTGTTGAGGCCCTTTAAAGCTCAGAAGTTGAACTGTTCCTCTAATTTTTATTGAAATATCTTAAAAACTGTCCACATTTTCTTTAACAACACAAAGTGGTTTGGCTACTAAATCAGGTATGAAACTGTTTTACCTGATTATATGACGATGTACAATACCAAACAGAAGATATTTATGTTACAAGACTTGCAGTAATCTTGTATTTACCTTAGTAGACTATTATTAATTTTTTTTTTTTTTTTTTTACTTTATTAAATCTTAAGATTAGGCTATTATTATTATTCTATTCTGGGAAGCAGCTCTGAGCTTCCTGCAATAGAACATCTACCAACAGGGAAGATGATGGAGATGAATCCCAGAATACTCAGATAAAGCTGTGGTGCAGCTGCTGGTTTAGAGAGATGAAGAACACCTGATCAGCTGTTAGACCAGGAGCTAACCAGAGATCATGTTGGTGATGTGGCAGGATTTCATACTGGATTTTCTCTCCAGCAAGACTGCATTTAAAAATAAATGGCTTCACTTTGTTAAATTGATTGTTTTACCAAGGGTTAAACCTGAGCCAGAAATTTACCACAATAATAATCATATCACAGTCATGCAGGTGGAATATAGATTTAATAACATAGTGGTATAAGTACTCCATGTCAGCAGAAACCCACAGCACAAGTACCGGAATCGGTATAGAAACATCTCTACCGGCATTTCCACATGCTGCACAAAGTGCCTTTAATTTTCACTGAGCACCTGCCCCCCAAAATGTCTGTGCACACCACTGGCACCCGCACTCAAAGACAAAGTCACTCTCTCTCTCCGGAGTTTCTGGCACATTATAACTGAGGTCCTGTTCCAATACACATGTTTTAATGTGAAAACGTAGGATTTCTGGGTGATGACTCCTTTAAAGAAAGTTCCCTGAGACGCTGAAGCCTCTGGACATGGCCAGGCTGTTCTGGATGACAAGTCTCTTCAGTGTTGTATGCTGCAGACCATTAGGTCCCTGTTAGCCCAAAGCAATGGCTTTCTTTTTCTCAGATAACAAAATTAGGGTGAGAACTGACTTGACTTTATAAAAAAAAAGGCAATATCACTGACTCAGTGACCCCGATTACTTACTTTTTTATTCAGAATTAATTTTTCTGAATTATATAGGTAAGGGATAATGTAGCTAAGGTGTCCATTATCAGAAATTCCGCCTCACGTCGGATGGTTCAAGCGTCTGTGTCGTCCATTAATTTCTGATAATGGAAAACCTTGGAGGGCATTATCCCACTTATGCCATGGTCAGTTCTGAAAGAAATCAATGTTAAGCCAATTATTAATATGTTAAAGTTGTTTTTGCTGTTAAAATAGTAAGTTCTGTTGCCATGGTTACCAACTAGTGTTTGATTCAGGGTATTGGTTTAGAACAATTGGGCTGTTTGTTATGAACTTTTTTTCAGGTGTCCTATATCACTTTTTTAAGGAACACCCTGCAGCCAATCAGAATCGAGTATTCACCCAACCATGGTATAATTCGGAATTGAATTATTCTCCTTCATGTTTGCATGGAAATAATACTGTAATTCCGAATGAAGGCTTACATGGAAAACACGTTTATCTAATTCTGCTTTAGATCCAGGGTTTGGAAAGGGTTGTGATTGGACAGGAGTAAGGCGTGACGTGCTACGTATTTGTTTACGTCTCCCCAGAAATACACAGACATTGGTTCCTGCTCCTTTTTGTTTTGGCTACAACATGAAAACCATGTAATAACACAGATTTTCACATTATTTTATTGTAGTTTTGTAGTAGCAGCTCAACACTAACATACTTCTTCATTTCCGCTGGCTGGCACGAGTCCAATGCTTGTTTCACATGCGCTTCGACAAGCGCCATTACAACAGGACAAGGAGAGGAGCATGTGCAGAATGACAGGAATTAAGTTAAAGCAGAATCAGCGATTACATTACAAGCAAATTACTTAATTCGTAATTAAAAGAGGAATAAACAACCACTTAGTTTGGAATTAAGTTTTATTCAGAATTATTGTTTTCACTTGGAATTAAGGGTTGACAGGGTCTTCTCAAAGCGGAATGAACTTTTATTCGGAATTAAAACTCACGTAAACGCGACAAGTGATTAATGATAACAGGTACAAGCTTGTTGCATGGGCTGTAAAATTCAGATAGGCTATCAACCTCAGCAAGAGTCTGACATGTTAACAGAGGCTGCAGTTAGCCATGTAGCCATGCAGGTAGCTAATTTTTGTCTTTATTTTTAGTCGTAATCTACATCAAGATGCCTGTTAGCATGATGCAGAGCTGTAACAGACAATCACAAGGTTAAAAAGAAGTAGTTACCTGTCATGTTAACAGACTCAACTGTTAAATTTGCCACCAAATTTGTAAAGTCACTTTGAATGAGATGTTAAAAGTTCCATACTATTTTACCCAATTTAAAACAATTTTATCAGTTGTTTTAAATCATTTTATCAATATCTCAGTGAAACATCAGAGCCATGGCATGGTCAAATGGGCTCTATGCAAAACTCCATGACTTCCTGAACTTAAGGGAGCTCCTTTGTTTCCTGTCTTTCATTACTGGACAAACGGATTAATCCATGTGTGTCTGGCCAGTTACTGAGGTCAGGCACTCCTGGATTAATCAGTTCATAGTTCATTGTTCAAACCCCAGGGTTATGTGATTTGAACAATCGATGATATTTTTGTTTCAGTGCATGGGCTTGATTTTCTTAACTGTCTACTCCTGTGAAGGTGTGGATAAATGCTTGTTTGGTGAGGCTTGTGTGCTTGATTATCTAGTTTATCTAAAAGAGAAAAACTTGAGATACTTTCATTTAAATAAATCCCTGTCTGCTATCACCTCATGTTGTTGCCCACCTGCTAGGTCGGAAAAACTTGTCTGAACTCATCTCAGTTTCCAGAAGAATGATATGTTCATTAGCAGTCCGGAGGCATCCCTCAGCATTCTATGCCAATGGCAGAATGACTAAGCGATGGCTAACCACCCCAACCATAGGATTTATCAAAAAAAGGAGGTTTTATGCCTAATCTTAAAGGTAGAATTAGTGTCTGCCTCTTGAACCCAAACTGGTAGCTGGTTCCACAAGAGAGGGGCTTGATATCCAAAGACTCTACCTCCCATTCTGCTCTTACAGACCCTTGGAAACACAGGTTGACCTGCAGTATGAGAAGCAAGTTCTCTGCTTGGAAAAAATGGAACTATGAGATCTCTAATATACAATGGAGCTTGGTCATGTTCACCACTTACAGTATCTGCACGCTGCAAGCATCGAGCAACCCTGAGTTTCACATACGTCTCAGGCCAAATCACTTGCGCTTTTGGGCACCCCTTTGTTGTTTAGATAAACATAAGTTGTACAAATCTGGTATATCCTACACCAGTGTTTCTCAACTCCGGTCCTTAGGACCCACTGCCTTGCATGTCTTGGGTGTGTTCCTTCTCCAACAAACCTTATTCATATGAATGGCCAATCGAAATCCAATGAAAAAGCCATCTTTCGACCACTCTTTAAAAAGCCACTACTCTGACATGGGAGCTTTTTTGGATTATTGAAAGTGTCACGCATCTGTTGTAGAGGAATCGTTGGAAAGGTCTAATGAGGAGAAACAGGCTGTTTGGATATTTGAGCTTTTTACGTGTTTCATGCACCACTGAGATATATAGATTTGTGATAAAGACTTTGAAAGCGGGGCCCTTCCTCAGCAAGGGAACGGTTTGCCACGGCATGCCGTGACCCAGATTCGAACCGGGGTTGCTGTGGCCACAACGCAGAGTACTGACCACTATACGATCACGGCCTGTCAGAGTGGCCGGGCCCATTGTGGTTTCTATGAGCCTTTTCCTGTGAATGTGAGTCTAAACACCATCAGGTTTAAATGATGTACACTTTGCTCTGCTCTACATGCACAGATTTGGGTATTTTGAGCGTAATCATCAAGGGGAGACATAAATGAGAAGTGCGAGTTGAAAAAAGCTGCATGTTACTGGTGGTGTGAGAAAGATTTGAAGCTGCATTGAAGAAGGGCCTGTTTTTGCGTGGTGTGTAGGCATGAAACATTCATTGCTGAGAGGGAAGAGTGTATGAAGGTTTTCTGTCCCACATAGGTAGGGGATGAGGTAATTGTAGGTTTAGTTGAGCTAGCCAGGAGTTAAACCTAGAATTGTCTGATCCGTTATCCATTGCGCCACTAGGCCCATATCACAACCCCCACAGTTGCAGTTGCTGACCATGCAGCGGCTTTTGGCTGTATTTTGATTTGTGCCTGGTGCTCAGTCCACTTTATTGTGAAAGGGCAGCAGAGTTTTTGGGCAACAATGGACAAAAAAACCCCAAATGTCCTTCGAGCCGGAATTGAACCAGCGACCTAAGGATCACTGCCATTAAGCACCTACAGTCCTTCGCTCTACCAGCTGAGCTATCGAAGGAAGCACACAGACCACCACCACCTGCAACACCCGTCTTACCACATGGGGCCACGTTGAACCATCCTGCCCAAAAGGCCCCAGTTTAATGCACAATTACTACGCACAAAGTGCCGCCTCCACTACATCTGTCTTTGTCTTTGGACACCGACTGCAAATGCACCACTGATCATCTTAAAATCATTCAACAACATCCCAAACCAGGGGCTTTGCTTGGACTCAGTCAGCTTCAAATGCATTGGCCCACACTCTCAAAATGCTAAGTCACACAAACCAAGCGGCACATCCTTGGAACCCCATTTTAAGCCTCAATCATAAACATAAGTATCATCACACACCTGTACTTCTCTTCTTTACCTCATCACAGTCATAACAGGGGTAAGATGCACTGCTCTGTTCAATTCAATTCGCTTGACTTCAACTCAACTCAATTCATTTCAGTGCAGTTTAATTCAATTCAATTCACTTCACTTCAATTTAATTCAGCTTTATTTCTATACTGCCAATTCACAACTATGGAATCTCAATACGATCAATTCCAGACAATTCATAATGGCCTCGTGAAGGAAACCAACAGATTGGATCAAATCTTGACTTGATTCCGTCCAATCCCCCATCCTGAGCAAGTACAGAGTGGTGGGCGATAGTGGGAAGGAGAACAACTTTTTAAAAGGGGGAGAGAAAAAAAAACAAAACCTTTTTGCAGAACCTGGCTCAGGGAAGGCAGCCATCTTCCTTGACTGGCTGGGGTGGAGAGGACAGAAAGAGAGACCAACAGGTACTGCAAATTCCATCAGCCGGACCTGCTGAGAGAGGACCAATACAGCTAACCATAGCAATACTGTCACAAGTTTATACATGGGAAGCAAAGCAGAGAGATGAGCAGGAAAGGAAGAGCTCAGTGCATCATGAGCGTCCCTCAGCATTCTATGCCAATGGCAGAATGACTAAGCGATGGCTAACCACCCCAACCATAGGATATATCAAAAAAAGGAGGTTTTATGCCTAATCTTAAAGGTAGAATTAGTGTCTGCCTCTTGAACCCAGGGCTGCACGGTGGCGTGGTGGTTAGCACCGCAGCCTCACAGTAAGAAGGTCACTGGTTCAATTCCCGGCTGGGGAGGGGGGTTCGAACAATTCCAACTGTGGCCTTCCTGTGTGGAGTTTGCATGTTCTCCCCGTGTATGCGTGGGTTCTCTCCGGGCACTCCGGCTTCCTCCCACAGTCCAAAGACATGCATGCTAGGTTAATTGATCACTCTAAATTGCCCCTAGGTATGAATGTGAGCGTGAATGGTTGTCTGTCTCTCTGTGTTGGCCCTGCGACAGACTGGCGACCTGTCCAGGGTGTACCCCGCCTCTCGCCTGTTAATAGCTGGGATAGGCTCCAGCAACCCCCGCGACCCTGAACTGGATAAGCGGTACAGAAAATGACTGACTGACTGATGACTCTTGAACCCAAACTGGTAGCTGGTTCCACAAGAGAGGGGCTTGATAGCCAAAGACTCTACCTCCCATTCTGCTCTTACAGACCCTTGGAAACACAAGTTGACCTGTGATTGTGCAACAGTCACAGGACCCTTGTGCAACACAAGTGATTGTTGCATAATCTGATAAATATGGTTTCAACTAGGCGGCTGCAATCTGGCCACTGAGCAGCAGAACCAGTTGAACCATGTACACACCTTTTTGTGCTTTCAACTCCTGCATAAACAGCCTTCTCTTTGGGAGCAGAGGACGATGGCTGGACGGCAGGCAGGTGAGTGGACTGCAGAGGAGCAGAGGACGACGCCTGGACAGCAGGCAGGTAAGTGGACTGCAGAGGAGTGGAGGATGATGGCTGGATGGCAGGTAGGTGAGTGGACTGCAGAGCAACAGAGGACAATTGCTGGACAGCAGACAGGTAAGTGGACTGCAGAGGAGTGGAGGATGATGGCTGGACGGCAGGCAGGTGAGTGGACTGCAGAGGAGCAGAGGACGACACCTGGATGGCAGGCAGGTGAGTGGACTGCAGAGGAGCAGAGGACGACGCCTGGACAGCAGGCAGGTAAGTGGACTGCAGAGGAGTGGAGGATGATGGCTGGACGGCAGGTAGGTGAGTGGACTGCAGAGCAACAGAGGACAATTGCTGGACAGCAGACAGGTAAGTGGACTGCAGAGGAGTGGGAGGATGATGGCTGGACGGCAGGCAGGTGAGTGGACTGCAGAGGAGCAGAGGACGACGCCTGGACAGCAGGCAGGTAAGTGGACTGCAGAGGAGCAGAGGACAACGACTGGACTGCAGGCAGGTGAGTGGACTGCAGAGGAGCAGAGGTGCAGAGGAGCAGAGGACGACGCCTGGACAGCAGGCAGGTAAGTGGACTGCAGAGGTGCAGAGGAGCAGAGGACGACGCCTGGACAGCAGGCAGGTAAGTGGACTGCAGAGGAGCAGAGGCCGACGCCTGGACGGCAGGCAGGTAAGTGGACTACAGAGGAGCAGAGGACAACGACTGGACGGCAGGTAGGTGAGTGGACTGCAGAGCAACAGAGGACAATTGCTGGACAGCAGACAGGTAAGTGGACTGCAGAGGAGTGGAGGATGATGGCTGGAGGGCAGGCAGGTGAGTGGACTGCAGAGAGCAGAGGACAACGGCTGGACGGCAGGCAGGTAAGTGGACTGTAGTGGGGCAGAGGACAATGGCTGGACGTCACGCAGGTGAGTGGACTGCAGAGGAGCAGAGGACAATGGCTGGACGGCAGGCAGGTGAGTGGACTGCAGAGGAGCGGAGGATGATGGCTGGACGGCAAGCAGGTAAGTGGACTGCAGAGGAGCGGAGGACGACAGCTGGACGGCAGGCAGGTGAGTGGACTGTAGTGGAGCAGAGGACAATGGCTGGACGGCAGGCAGGTAAGCGGACTGCAGAGGACGACGGCTGGACGGCAGGCAGGTGAGTGGACTGCAGAGCAACGGAGGACTCACTGGCAGGCTCAGCAGGAGGTGCAGCATGTTGAGGAAGGGGGTGATCGGGCAGGAAACACTGAGATTTCAGACATGTCCAATAATAAATTTGCAAGAGTGACCTGAACACTCTGAAGTTCCTAGAAGCCCTCATCTGTCTCTACTGGCTCTTCTCCATCTATATTTTCCAGTAATGTATTTGCCTCCTCAGAATCTGGCGTCATGTCCTGTAGAGGTTCATCGTTTTGCCTCAGCAGATACTGCACTCCAATCAGTTCACCTGAAAATGCAGAACAATTTAAAAACATAACTACACACAAACACATAGGTACAGGACAATCATCATTAACATAAAATGTGAAAAAATACCTGTGTATTTTGCAGGCGGTGTGAAGGAGGGAACCAGCTTCTTTCCAAAAACCTTCTCATAATCTGTGTTCACACTGTGAATCAGCTCGCCTGAGTACGTCCGCAAGCCAGAGGCTTCTGTCTCTACAGCAGCAGTTGCTCTGTTGTGGTTCCAGTGATGTAGCCCATCCAACGGGTAGATCTGGAAGTTCAGGGAGTTTGCACTGTTTCCTGAAATAAATAACAAAAACATTAGAAAGAGTACAGTACAGTGTTTGCTTTTCACTTAAGCAGCATTATTAAATAGCAATACCTGGAATGAATTGGTTTAAGTGACAGTTGAATGACTCCAAAGATGTTGAACCTCTGGCACAATGCAAGGTCTGTAGCTGGACTCCTCCTTTGGTGATGGTACAGTACCAGTCTGTGTGTAAAGTGCAACACCAGGTGGGTCTTGAATGCATTTAATGTGTCTCTTCTGAACACGCCAGATGTGCTGCATTCTGATGGGGTCCAGAAGATGAACACCAAGCGCATCCTTCCCCTTGTCACCTATGAGCTCACTGATGAGCTGATCCAACAGTTTTATGGTCTGCTCTTCTCCACGTGTTCTCCTCCTGCAGTGCAGCTCCAACTCTTCTTTTGTGATTTGCCGATCCAGTTGCTTCTCAGTCAGATCTGTCCAGCCATGCCCTTTAAGCTGTGTTCTCTTTGCCTCTCTGAGCTTATCATCATCAGCAGCATCCCACTCAAAGATGCATGCTGACATGTGAGCCATGAAAGTGGGGTAGAGCTGGTGTGCATCAGTGGTACATCCCACAGCCAGGCGTCACATGAAGGGCCAGATGTCTAGTCGAACAAGCAAGTTCAGCCAGCCACTAAATCTGGCCTTCAGCTTGGTCTCACCCACTTCCTTGCAGCAGCCACAGTCCACATAGAGTAAAGGGTTTAACAAACATGCTCACTAAGCCTTCATAAGACACGTAGTGTCAAATGATGACGTCATTGACTTCTAATGCCACCACAGCATGAAAGTTGAGAGTCTTAGCTTTCAGATAAAAAAAAAATATATAGTTCTAGCTACTTTAGTGTCTATTTTAGAGCAGTTTAAACAGGATTATGCCAATGGGGAACTTCCGGCAGCTGCCCGCAGGAGATCAGTTGTGGGTCAAAAGGGTTAAAACAATAATACATTTGTTATACCTGCATCTACAGTAAATTACAAATGCACATTTTGTACATGCTAAACAAAGAATAACATGTAACAGCAAATGTATAGCTAGTAGCCTACCTGCTTACGAGGCCAGCAGCCATTAGATCTAAACCTGGTCCCTCTCCAGCAGTCAAGACACTGATGAGCACTTGACCCATCTCATTGCCAACTGATGTCAGCCACTGTGCAGTGCCTTTTGCTGGTCCTGAGAGCTTCTTGGTGATCTAAAAATTAATTTATACATATGTGTTATTAACATGGACAGCTAACAATGGATGCACTTCAAAGAGTATGTATAACAGTATGATTATATAGTAAAATTCCAAGATGTACCTTTTTGGTAGAATCCAGTTTTAGGATGGAGCCATAGATTGAGGTGATACCAGCCTTGATATCCTCCAACCTGCACAGAATATCTTAGCTGTACACCACTGAAAGTCACTTATAGCTGGGAAGGGCCACAGGTCTGGGGGCTCTTCAAAATCTGGTGGCAGCAGGCAACTTTTGCTGATAAAAGAAGCACACTCTTTGGTAAAACGGGCAACCCTTTTCAGCCATTCTTCACTTTGGTTCTCTTTCAACTGGCCAATGAGTCGGACAGGGCCATTCCCCAGACCTCGTTCCCGTAACAGGCGTATCACCCTGATGTCGCAAGCATATCTGTAATAAAAAACAAATTAAAAACGTATACAAAAGCAATGTACAAAATCTAATTAAAAAAACAAAACAAAAAAGACATACCGGCTGGTAAGAATGACTCTGAACTCAGAGCGATGCGCCATGTCCAGCTGCTCTAGAATTTCCCTATTCCAAGATAGGTAGCTGCGTCGGCACTTGGAGCAAATCAGTGTCTCTGTGACCAGATTATAAAAGCGGTCAATGTCAAGGACCTGGCACCCGCCTGTGAAGACCTCCACTGCTCAGAGTGTGTGTGCACGCTTGGCCAGTGCATAGGAGCCGAACTTTCCACAGCCTGTACGGCATCCAGAGCAGTAAGGGATGGGCAAAAAACCTGGCTGATGTTGGTGCCTGGTGGTAAATGAGGGATGGCTAAGGAGGGGAAATACCACAGCTGAAGATGGTCCTGAAGCTCCAATTTCCCATTGGCACCAACTCTGAATAAGGCTGTGGACACCCACTGGTGATCCTCCGGTGGCATGGTCTTAGGCCACAGAAGTGGGAGCACGGCAGTGTTCTCTGGATGGAATGGACTCTTCAGAAAGGGTGAAAAGACAAGTTAGACATAAAACATGGTTATTAATTTGTAATAATCATGTATTTATTAGTAATAAAAAGTGACAATATAAATATGTTTTACCAGATTCATTGCTGAACTCTGGTCCTCAACTCGCTGCTGATGTGGCGCAGGTGATAATGGAGGAGCAAGAAAAAAAGACTCCGTATGTGGGGACTGTGGAGAATTGGAGAGAGGAGGTCCACCTGCTGGCACTGGATCCTCACTAGCTGCTGTATCTGTGCTGCCAGGTGTTGAAATAGTCTGAAAATACACAGTCAAAATAGTATTTAAATAAGATTTAAGTTCCTTAAAATGTTAATAATTCTAAATGTTTTGTTACAAAGGAGTTATTTATTGCTTACATGAACTCTGCATGCAACATTTAGATTTGGCTTTGCGTTGTCCACGTGCTTGCCACCAAATCTGGACATCTCGAACTTAAAAGAGAAGTATTAGTATCACCAAGGGTGTCCAGCTCCAGTCTTTGAGGGTCACAATACTGCTGTTTTTTATGTGTTCCTTATCCAACACACCTGACTCAAATTAATGAGTCATTGTGCAGAACTTCATATGCTGTTGGATCCATTTAATTTCAGTTATGTGTTATGTGTTGAAGCAGGGATACACTGAAAATCTGCAAGACAGCAGCCTTTAAGGATCAACTTTGGACATCAACTCAACTCAACTTTGGAGTCTCATCACAATTTGAGACTCATTTTAAAATATTAGCTCTCATATTTACAGAGGAAAGGGTGAGTTCTGGCCTTTTTGCTGCATCTGTGCTGCCAGGTGTTGACATAGTCTGAAAATACACAGTCAAAATAGTATTTAAATAAATTTGAATTCCCTAACATGTAAATCATTTCCAATTGTGTGTGGCAAAGGAATTTTTTGATTGCTTACATGAGCTTTGCGTACAACATTCAGATTTGGCTTTGCACACTCCACGTGCTTGCCACCAAATCTGGACTTTTCAAACTTAAAAGAGAAATAACAATTGTGAGTAAAATAAAAAGAATAGCATAAGAGTTTTGGGCTTTCTGCCAGCCTTGCAGGTGTACTGTCACCCGTAAGGTTCTCTCCTGGAGCAGCAGCTTGCAGCTGAAATATGATATGAATACAAGTTATTGCCATTATGGGTTCTCATACTCATAATGCAATACCATCTACCTACCATTAAAGAACCACTTTCCCCACTGCTTGATTGGCCTAACTTGTTTGTAGGTCTGAGAGAGGCTGTAGGAACCTGTTAAAGAAGACAAATTATTAATTAAATTATTATTAATCTCCAACTTAGAGATGATGCCCAAAGCTACCAGTGATTTAAAGAAATCACAATACCACTATTTCATTTTTCTATTTTATGTTAATATTATAATCAAGCACAAAAAGCAAACTATTTCATGCAAATGGTGTGACGGATGTAGATTTTTTTAGTGGTTAGTGATGTCATTAGTTTTAACCTTATGACCTTCTTTTACCTGCTATGCCATTTCCTCTGCTGTGGAACAGACCTGTTGCCAAACCAGGTCAGATAAAAACAACAGAAAACATTCCAAAAATCCATTAAGGTAAATGAATACTTCATTTTCATATCGTCTGTAACTGCATCAACCGAGCTAAATAGGAGTCCAAATGAGCCTACCTCGTAAGGATGAAACCCACACAAGCACATTTGTGGCTGAGAGAAAAGAAGTGTCCGCTGACCTCTTAACTGCAGAGGGCACTTCTCAATCTGCAAACAAAACACATTTCACATTG